>CANXYI010127389.1:0-16748 GCA_948208565.1 Hura crepitans
TTTGCACTTCTTTACACATAAGGCTTTATAAGGAGCCAGTCCTAAACTCGTTTGATAATAGTTATTACACTTAAGCTCCACTAAGGAGAGGTAAGGATCCCATTTTCACTTGAACTCAATAGCATAACTTCTCAACATATCCTTAAGCACCTGAATTACTCTTTTTGAATGACTATCAATCTATGGATTAAATGATATGCTAAAGATCAATTAAGTCCCTAGGGCATTATAAAGTTTCTTTAAAAACCTCGATGTGAACCTTGGGTCTCAATCAGATATGATAAAAGATGGCACTCCATACAACCTCACTATCCCATCAATATATAGCTATAAAAACTTCTCTACGGTATAGTCCATCCTTACTGGTATAAAGTGTGCTGACTTAGTCAATCTGTCCACCACTACCCATACTCTATCACACTTATTTCTAGTCATATGTAGTTTAACCACGAAATCTATGGTAACTCTATCCCATTTCTAATCTAGTATTGCCCTAAGATGGAGTAACCTAGATGGAACTTAATGCTCAGCCTTAACTTGTTGAAAAGTAAGGTATTTAGTCATAAACTCTACCATATCTCTTTTTATACCATACCACCAATAAGAAAACTTCAGGTCTTGGTACATCTTAGTGCTACCAAGATACATAGCATAAGGAGCATTATGAGCTTTTTGTAAGATCTACTTCTTTACTTCTTTTATGTTTAGTATACATAAATGGTCTTGATAATACAAACATCCATTGCTCTTAAGCTTATATTTTATAGCTTTCCTATCTTAAATTGAACTTGTAACTCTCATCAGCTTGTTACCATCTTTTTATGTATCATTTACCAATTGTAAAAGACTTGGCTTCATTTGTAACTCAGCTGAAAGAGCTCTATCATCCATAAACTTTAGCTTGACATATATGGCTCTCATTGTTGGCATAAACTATTTGCTAAGAGCATCATCTACCACATTGGCTTTCCTAGGATGGTAGTCAATAAGGTAGTCATAATCTTTAATTAACTCTATCAATCTAAACTGTCTCAAATTCAACTCTTTCTATGTAGAGAGATACTTTAAGCTCTTGTAATCTATATATACATAGCTTTTCTCTCCATAGAGATAATGCCTCTAAATCTTTAAGTCAAAAAAAAATAGCAGTTAGCTTCAGATCATGTGTTGAATAGTTTTTTTTTAAGGCTTCAACTATCTTAAAGCATCAGCAACCACTTTGCCTTCTTGCATCAATACACAACCCAGATAATTCAGAGATACAAAACTGTAGAAGGTAAAATCCCTTCCTAATATTGGCTATAAGAATAGGAGCCTCTATCAACATGGCTTTTGGCTTATCAAAATAGTGTTAACACTTGTCATCTAAAATGAACATGGCATTCTTTCTCATATATATGACATAGGTGTTGCAATCATTAGAAAACCCAAGACAAACTGCCTATAATAGCCAGCTAAACCCAAGAAACTCCTAACCTTAGTTGTGTTTCTTGATGGCTTCTACTCTATAATCACCTCTATCTTGCTTTAATCAATATGAATACCATCTAAAGAAGTTATGCATACTAAGAAGGACACTTTATCCAGCCAAAACTTAGACTTGATGACTTTGGTATAAATCTTCTTATCCCTCAATATTTGTAAAACTAGTCTCAGATGTTATTCATACTCCTCTTTGTTCTTAGAATAAACTAAGATATCATCAACAAGCACAACAAACTAGTCTAAATAAGGCTAGAAAATTCAGTTCATAATATCCATGAAAGCAGCTGGAGCATTAGTAAGCCCAAATTGTATTGCCAAAAACTTGTAGTGCCTATACCTGCCTTGAAAAGCTATCTTTGGCACATCTATTTCCTTAGCTCTTAGATGATAGTACCTTAATCTTAGATCAATCTTAGAGAAAACACCTACCCTTCTAAGTTGATCAAACAAATCATCAATGTGGGGTAACAAATACTTATTCTTGATAGTCACCTTGTTTATCTATTAGTAGTCTATGCATAACCTTAAAAGACCATCCTTCTTCTTTACAAATAAAACTGGTACTTCCTAAAGTGATAAACTTAGCCTGATAAACCCTTTATTTAAGAGCTCTTGCAATTGAACTTTTAATTCCTTCAACTCCATAGGAGATATCTTGTATGGAGCTATAGATATTGATGTAGTGCTAGATAGACATTTATGTGTGTGCTCTCATTTAGGTCCAACAACCGACTCGGGTAAGGGATGTCCCACCCATGACCATAACTTCTGATTCATCAATTGTTTAAAGGGAAATCCTTTTCTTTCTATAATCCACTATAACATAGTACTTGGATAACCTGTCCATGCTTAAGACCAAATCAAACTCATCGAAGGGTAACTCAATGAGATCAATGAAAAACACATGTCCTTGAACTATCAAGGGAAATTCCTTATAAACTTTATTAACTACCACATGCTACCATATGGGATTGCTTACCATAATGTCTATATTAAGCTATTCTAACTATAACCCTTTATCTTATGCCTATGCAATGCATATGTATGAACGAGTAAAACATAAATCAATCAAGCATAAAACTAAAAGATCAAAGAGGTAAAATGTACCTGTAATCAAATCTAGAGAATTAGCATCTTTCTTTGCCCTAATGGCATGTTGATGTGTAGGAGCCCTATACTTAGATCTATCTATTGTCTCTATTCCACCCCTGTGGCTACCGCTTGCTTTATCACCTCAATTAGCTCTCTAATTTTTTACAAAGATAAAGCCTAGTATTGTGATTGTGACAAAGGTCTAGGATAGTCTCTCTAAAAATCATCCTTGGACCCATAACCATAACATGCTCTTAGTATGGCCTTTTAGTAGGTCTCCTTATGTCTCCTGCCATAGTGCTCACACTATGCAGCTGGTGCACTCTTACAGTAGAGACTAGTGCATTGGTTGCCTGAGTCCTTTATCTAGACTTCTAAGTCTGACCTCACCTCTGTTGCTACTTTTGTTGGGATTGATCACTTCTGTATCTCTTTTCAAAATGAGGAGCTAAAGTAGCTTACCCCTGATCATAAGGTCTCTTCTTTTGGAAAAACTCTTTCTTCTCTTTTTAAATACCCTCAATTGTATAAGCTACCACTACTAAAACTATGAAATCCCTAAGCTTTATAGGAGCAACTTGAAGCGTAATATCTTAGTTAAGGCCCTTCTCAAACCTCTTACACCTTTTTACCTCCAAAAGACCATCCTTGCCATAACGACTTAACTTGGCAAACTCCTTCTCATGTTTTGATATAGAACAATGTATCTACATAAAATCAACAAACTCCTATCTTTTCTTATCAAGAAAATCTTCTATGATATACTTCTTCTTAATTCCTTTAAAAAGAAATCCTAGGTCACTATTTCAACTAGCATATGCTTTGTCAAGGCATCCCACCATCTAAACAACTTCTCGTGTAACAAAGATATTGCACATATCAAATTCTCTTTGACTATATCTTAAGCTGTTGCATAATTCTAGATGTCCTTTTGAGCTACTACTTGACTAAATCATCTAAGCCTTAACTGTAATGCCCATAAGTCAAGGCTTCATGAATAATACCTCTAACATTCAAAAAGTGTGCCCGAAGTGCCTAGTCACATTCACGAGGCTCGAGGTAAGGCATATTGGTCATGAAATTTTGAGGAGCCTAAAAATTATGAAAATGACTTAATTTAAAGATTTAATAGAACTAATAAATTATTTTAGGCTAAAATGTAGTGAGTCATAAGCTCAGATGGACTTGGGCTGAGAATAACCCAGGATGTGCCCAAACAAACCTAAAAATACCATACTCTGAAGGTTAAAAATTCCCTTGAAGCCATTAGTGAAGGAATTTTTAAATTTTGAGGCCATTTGTTAATTTTCCTAAATTTTAGGTTTTGCATGTAAATCGAGGTAGTTAGTTAACTATTTTGCCAATGAAATTTGGCCATGAAATTTTATGAGGCTTAAATAGGCATAATCAAGGATTTTTAAAAATAACATAATAATTTTTAAAGGTTCGAGTGAATTTTTAAAATTTCCCAAAGTTTTAGCCAAAATCGAGCATTTTTGGGAAGATCAGGTAACATGTGTCACCACCCGAGCTATCCATGGCCACTATAAATACCCTTTTTAATGCCACATCACCATCCACTTGGCCAAACCCACCCAACACCATTTTCTCCCTCACTTTTCTCCATTTTCAATCGACGCCACACTTGTTGGAATTTCTCCATTTCTATGGCTGTTCAAGCTCCTTTTCTCCTTAAATAATCACCAAAAATTCCATTAATGAGTTAAGAATTGGTCTTAGGAGGTTTGGGAAGCCATATATAAGCATGGAAGCCAATAAAAATCAAGATAGTTAACATGTACATATAAGGGGGGCTGAAATTCAACTTTGTGTGTAAGTGTTCTTCTCCCCCTTCTTATTTTATTTCCTAAAGGATTTCATCATTCTAAGAGTGCCTATGTTCTTGGATTTCATTTGGAGGTCCAAGGAATTTGTTATGAATTTTTAAGGATTTGGATGGCAATATGGAGGCTAAGGAAGAATTGGTGATCAATAAGGGGATTAAGGGTGCTAAGGTATAAGAAAAGCTTCATAGATGATAAGGTATGTGAATTTAATTTGTTAGATGCATACCATTGTTATTTCAAGTGTAAAATGTGTGAGAATGGTGTATGAAATTCATGGTTTTAGTGGTTAGTATGCGTATAATAGTGAACTAAGACTATTTTAATGTTAATTCCCTAATAAAATAATGATTTATGGGTTATTTTAATAGAGAAATTGCATGGAGGGTGGTAGTTTCTTTTTGGTCTGAGAGTGTATGAGTGTGTGGGTAAGGTGTTATGGTATGTATGCATATGGTTTATGATGATACGACATATGTAGGTTATGGCTTTAATGGTTTATATATGTGTATAGTAAGAAAAAGCATGAGTATGGATGGCACTATGTGTGGCTGAGAGGTATAAGCATGAATAATGGCATGTAAATAAAGTGTATGTGATGATGTATAATGTGTACTTAATGAGAACTAATATGGTTGGCATGTAGATAATGTGTGTGGGTTAGAGTTGATGAGAAAATATTGGAATGGTTGTGCATTGGATATGGCCGAGAGGTATGTATGGGATTGTGGCATATATGTTAGTGTATGTTGTGTGAATCATGAAAGAAAGTAAGTGTTGGCATAAGAATGTAAGTATAGAGTTGAATGTGGTGAGATAATGTATGTACATGTGTAAGACATGTATGGCTAAGGCATGAATGTATGTGACATGGCATGGCATGTATGGATTGTATAGTGGCATGACATGCATGAGACAAGATATATGCATGTATACATAGATTAACATGATGATATGGGACATGCATGTGTGACAACTTGTGGAAAAATGCATGTGTATGGTTACAAACTAGGTTTGGCTAAGAGGTGTGTGCCATGGGGTAGCATGGTAAGAATGGCATGGTGTGGTAAGTAATGTGCATGTTGGCATGATAATATAAGCATATGATGCATGGTATGGAATTGACACGAAGCATGGGTAATCATGAATAGAAATATGTCATGTAAAATGTTAGGCTTGGTATGAAATTAGGACTAAGAATTTGGTTATAAAATGGCTTGAAAATGGATTTAGAAAGCATAGGCAAAAGTGACCTAAAACTAGCTCAAACTTGAAAGGCATTTGAACCATATGTGTATGATAATTGGAAATGGCAAATTAGGCCAATTTTAGTGACATTATGAGATTGATAACATGGCATGATAAATGGCCTTTAATGGTAAGTGAATTGGTATGAAAAGATGCCTAGTGAATTAAGGCTATAGGCCTGTAACTGTGCATGAAAATAAGGAAATGACCTATAACTATCTTATTAAATGGACCATTTAAGAATTGTCCTAAGAATGGTACTTAAAATACACGTAATTGACATTAAAATTATGATATTAAGTGGACTAAAATTTGAATTATAAATGCCTAGAAAAAAGACTTAAAAATGTTGTTCAAAAATGACTTATAACTATCTGGTAGGACCAATGCAGACCCTTAACTGTCCGGGTCAAAATTTGGTTGTTAAATAAAATTCATAACTATCTATTTTTGATTTCTAAATCTTATAAAATGATGATTAATAAATAAATGGACATGAAATTAAGACAAATGGCCCATTAGTTAGACACCCACTAGATGGGTTAACTCATTAACTTAAGGATTAGCAGTTGCTAGATATTTAATGATGAATTTTTAGATATTAAGAGGTATATAGACTGATCCCTACTATCCCTTGAAAGTGTTTGATGGTGATATTAGATATTGGGAGGTTTATAGATAGATCCTTGCTATCTATTAAAGTTTCTTGCTGTAATTATTTGGATAATTAGAGGTCTATAAACTGATCCCTGCTATCCACAATGTGATTAGTGGTTGATTTGTTTGAGATATTGGGAGGTCTATAGACTAATCCTTCCTATCTCTTATCTGGTATTAAGAGGTTCTAGTGAACTGATCCATGCTATCAGACTAGGCCAATGTAGCGGTTGAGGTCCAAAATATGGACCACTGCATAACTTTTCAATTCCCTCTTGGTCCAGTGTCTTTAAGTGTAGTCTATCTAGTCGAGCCTATTAAATTAATGTACAGACCTAATTGATGACAATTCATTGAATGATTAAATTAGTTAAAGATTCTATAGTGGCATAATTGTAATTAAATGAACCTAAAGACTGATTAATTGGAATTAATATCTTGCATGAATTTACTCTCTACATTGCATTTATAGCTTTTTATTACATCCGAGTGCCTACATGCGGCATGTTTTTAATGTATTAAATTCACCACTAAGTTTTATACTCAGCATACTAGTGTTTTGGTGTACAAGTTGCAAAGGAAAGCAGTCCAGCCTTGAAGACTATGCAGTGTAGCAGCACAGACTATGAAGGGTATATAGATGTCTTTTTCTTTGTTTGTTAGTCAGCACTTATGTAAACACTGTAAGTTATGGGTTTAGCATGCTTAGAAGCTACTTGTGTTTGTATATATTAAAAGAATAGGTATGATGTATATAAATAGATCATTTATCTGAATGGCTTATTTCTACAGTTTTCTAATAAATGTGTGCCTGAGGCCCTGTGTGATTGTGATATGTTTGTTGATGTATGATGAGGTAATTGAGGGGACCAGAAGGGTCCAAGAGAAGTGAGATTGATAATAATGTTTAAAGTGTTTTTACAAGTGAAAAAAAAAATTTTGAAATGTCACCCAAGTAGTCGTTGTGCTACCTAAATTTTTTTTAAATAGGTTGAGTGTCTGTCAAATGGTTTTCTATGTTTGTTATACCTCATATAAGAATGTTTAAAGGATAGACTGAGAAAATAAGTAGCATTTGAGAAAGTTATAAAATAGTCTGTAAGTGTTAAAGAGTGAGGCCTAGAGCAATTTTAGGATGGGTAACCTAGCGAAAAGTGCATCGCCTGTTGATTTTCTTTGGGAGTCTGATAGAGGGTGCCATATTGGGTGGTATTAGAGTATAGGTTATATGTTCCTATGTGTTTTACATGAGTGCTAGTGTCTAAGGTTGTTTTGTGAACTGCTACACTGCAAAGAGGCTAGTAAGTCTTATTTCTTTTGTAGTTAATTAAGATGAGTGTTAGAATGCTAGAAGAACAGGGTAGTATTAGAGTATGAAAAGGATTTCACTAGACTAATAACATATGCTAAGGAGTTTATTCCTAATGAAGAGGAGAAATGTAAGAGATTTCTAAAAGGGTTAAATGTAGAAATAAGGATGCAGATAGCTAACCCGAGGGTTATAGATTTTGTAGTATTAGTAGCATCTGCATATGACATGGAAGAAATGGTACAAGAGAAGAGGGATTTCTTTCAGAGGAAGAGATAGTTCACTATTGGGCAGTCTAGTGCAGCCCTAGGTGGTAGTAAAAGAAGAAGATAAGCATGATCTCAGTCTCAATCAATGCACCAAGCATAGAGGCAAACTCAATCTTAAAGGTTTAGGTAGGCTTTTACAGCTAGACCTCAACCACCTCTATGAGCCACTAGTGCTCCAGGGCTAGTAGCTAACAGAAATGGACCCTCGACTTGCAATATTTGTAACAAGAGGCACTAGGGGCAATGTTGGTTGAGAAAAAAGGGAGAGTGCTTTATGTGTGATGCCAAGGATCATTACCAGAGAGAGTGTCCTCAGAGACAGCTAGAGGTTACCTATACACAGGCATCTATAGTAGCATCTTAGAGTAAGGGACAGAGACGGGGCAGAGGCAATCAGCCTAGTGCTAGTTAGGAGGTAGGATCAAAAGCTTATGCAATGATGAGGCAATATGCTATTAGGGCTTATGAAGAAGCAGTAACCCCAGATGTCATTACTAGTATGTTTCACTTATTTGATGTTCTAGTTTTGGCATTGATAGACCCAGGATCTACACATTCTTATGTATATACTACACAAGCACGTGATAAAGGATTGAATCCTAAGCATGTAAACATACACATTCAAGTCAGTAATCTTATAGGGTAGAGTATGAATGTGAACCAAGTGTATAGGTATTGTCCCTTAGTGATTCAAGAATATCTTCTTCCTATTGATTTGAATGAGTTACCTTTCTATGAATTTGATGTGATCTTGGGAATGGATTAGTTATCTGAACATCGGGCTGTAGTAGATTGCAAACACAAAAAATTGACCCACCAGACTACAGAGGGATAGGCAGTGATAGTTGTGGGTGAGAGAAGTCTTTCGGATAATCTCATCTTAACTATTATAGCAAGAAAACTCATTCGTAAAGGGTGTGAAGCCTACCTAACACATGTAATTGACACCAATACTTCTACTCCAAACCTTAAATAGATCCCAATCATTTATGAATTCCCTGATGTGTTTCTTAAGGATTTTCCAGGCTTGCCTCTGCAAAGAGAGCTTGATTTTAAGAGTGACATGTATCCTGCTAAAACTGTTGTGTCCATTACCCCCTATAGAATGGCAGCTGCTGAGTTGAAAGAATTGAAGGTGTAATTACAAGATCTGTTAGACAAGGTGTTCATTAGACCCAGTACTTCACCTTGGGGAGCCCCTATTTTGTTTATGAAAAAGAAAGATAGGTCCCTTTAGTTGTGTATTAACTATAGACAACTGAATAAAGTGACAGTGAAAAATAAATTTCCCTTACCTAGAATAAGTTATCTTTTTGACCAACTTAGAGGTGCAGGTGTATTTTCCAAGATTGATTTGAGATCTGGGTATCACAAGCTGAGAATCAAGGAAGCTAACATTCCTAAAACTATTTTTAGGACTCAATACGAGTATTATAAGTTCTTAGTAATGCCATTTGGGCTCACTAGTGCCCCAACAGCTTTTATGGATCTAATGAATAGAGTGTTTCAACTATACTTAGATCAGTTTGTTACGGTATTTATCAATGATATCCTAGTGTATTCTAAGACCAGAGAAGAGCATGAAATGCATCTCAGAGTTGTGTTATAGACTCTAAGGGAGAAATAGTTATATGCCAAGTTGAGCAAGTGTGAATTGTCACTGAATAAAGTAGCTTTTCTAGGACATGTAATATTAGCAAAGGGTATCAAAGTAGACCCTAGCAAGGTTAGGGTAGTGTTAGAATAGAAACCCTCGAGGAATGTGATAGAGATACGGAGTTTCCTAAGATTAGCTGGGTATTACAGAAGGTCTGTGAAAGGATTTTCTATTATTGCAACACCTATGACTAGATTGATAAGAAAGAATGTGAAATTTGAGTGGGATGCAAAATGTTGAGAGAGTTTTGACAAGTTAAAGAAGATGTTAACAGAAGCTCCTATCCTAAATTAACCTGAATAGGGTAAAGACTTTGTTGTGTATAATGATGCCTCACTTAATAGATTTGATTGTGTATTTATACAGGAGGGAAAAGTTATAGCATATGCTTTGAGACAGTTGAAACCTCATGAGAGGAACTACCCTACTCATGACTTAGAGTTAACTACCATTGTTTTTGCTTTGAAAATTTAGAGGCATTATCTGTATAGTGAAAAGTGTTATATCTACACAGACCATAAAAGTCTAAAATATCTTCTTACTCAGAGGGAATTGAACTTGAGGCAAAGAAGGTGGTTTGAACTAATTAAAGATTATGATTGTTTGATAGATTGCCACCCAAGAAAAACTAATGTGGTAGTAGGTGCTTTGAGTAGGAAATTTATGGTAACTTTGAAAGCTATAAATGCAAGACTATAGTGTATAGGGGAAGATGTTATTCTAGCTGAACTTCATATTAAACTAGATTTTAGATAACAAATAAAGGAGACATAGGACAAGGATGAACAACTGGCATAGATTATGGATAAAGTTAAAGAGGGGAAGGCAAAAGGGTTTAAACTGAGTAAAGATAGATATCTGTATTATTATGGTAGGTTATGTGTACCTAGTACAAATGACCTGAGGTTCTAAAAACTGAAGGAGGCACGTAAAAATACTTATTTTATGCACCTTGGTAGTATGAAGATGTACGTAGATTTGAAGTCTCAATACTGGTGGTCAAGTATGAAGAGAGATATAGCAAAGTATGTGGCTAGATGTCTAACATGCCAGTAGGTAAAAGCTAAACATTAGGTTCCTTTTGGATTGTTGCATCGTATAAAAATACCAAAATGGAAATGGGAAAAGGTTACAATGGACTTTGTAATGGGATTGCCTATGACCAAGAATAAGTATGATGTAGTATGGGTGATTGTTGATAGAATAACTAAGACAGCCTACTTTATTGCAATCCTAACTACCTTTAAACTTAATGGCACAACTCTTTAGCATGTATTCTAGCACATGGTAATCAAACTTTATCATAAACATAACATCTTGTATTACTTAACATCAAATCACTTAAGTATCAAAGGATTATTTGAATAACTCTTTTTGATTCTCCATCAATCTATGGATGAAATGTCATGCTAAAACTCAGTTCGAGTACCCAAGGCATTGTGAAGCTTTTTCCAAAACCTCAATGTGAACCTTAGATCTAGATGTGAAATAATGGAAGATGGCACTCCATACAACCTGACAATTTCATCAATATAATGCTCTACCTGCTTCCCTATGGAGTAATCCATCCTTATTGGTATGAAATGAGCCATCTTGGTAAACTGATCTACCATAACCCATACTGAATCACACTTATTCCATGTCATGAGTAACCCAACAATGAAATCCATGGTGACTCTATCCCATTTTCATTCTAGAACTGCTATAGGATAAAGCAACCTAGATGGAACTTAATGTTTTACCTTCGTTTGATGACAAGAAAGGCACTTGGTCACGTATTCTAATATATCTCTCTTTATGCCAGGCCACCAATAAGAAAGCTTCAAGTCTTAATACAACTTTATCTACCCAGATGCATCACATAAGGAGTATTATAAGCTTTTTGCAAAATCTGCTTCTTCAATTTTTCCATGTCTGGTACACAAATTCTATCATGGTAGTATAAACATCTATCCTCTTTAGTTTCAAACTCAGTAGGCTTCCCCTCTTGGATAGCACTAATCACAATCATCAATATGTGATCATCTCTCTGATAATCCTTAACTTTCTACAACAAACTGGGCTTAACTTACATTTCTACTAATAAGGCATTATCACTTGTAGCTATAATCTGACATTTATGGCTCTTAAAGCTGCCACGTACTTCCTACTAAGCACATCTGACACCATATTTGCCTTTCTTAGATGACAATCGATAAAGCAGTCATAATCCTTTATCAATTCTATCTATCTCCTCTATCTCAAATTCAACTCTTTCTATGTAGAAAGATACTTTAGACTCTTGTGGTCAGTATAAATATAACACTTCTCTCCATAGAGATAGTGTCTCCAGTTCATTAGAGCGAACACAATGGCTATAAGCTCTAAATCATGAGTAAATTAGTTCTTCTTATGTGTTCTTCTCATGTGGCATCAACTATCTTAAAGCATAAGCAACAACCTTGACATCTTGCATCAGAACACAACTAACGTATTATGAGATACATCAGTGTATATAGTAAAGTCCTTCTTAGAAACTAGTTGAACAAGAATTAGAGCCTCAGTCAACATCATCTTCAGCTTGTCAAAAATTTCTTGACATTTATCATCATAGAAAAACTTGACATCTTTTCTCAATAATTGAGTCATAAGGGCTGCTATCAAAGAAAATCCGTTGACAAACCGTTAATAATATCCTACCAACCCTAGGAAACTCCTAATCTCTTTGGTGTTCCCAAATGGCTTCCATTCCATCACTACCTTTATTTTACTAGGATCAACATGAATCCCCTCTATAGATGTTATATGCCCAAGAAAAGACACTTCACTAAGCTAGAACTCACACTTGCTGAGCTTAGCATATAGCTCCTCATCTCTCTAAATCTACGATACTATTTTCAGGTGCTTTTCATGCTCTTCCTTATTTTTTGAGTGAACTAAGATGTCATCAATGAAGACTACTATAAACTAGTCAAGATAAGGCCTAAAGACTCTATTCATTAAGTCTATGAAAGCCATAGGTGCATTGGTAAGCCCAAATGGCAGTACCAGGAACTCATAGTGGCCATACCTCATTTTGAAAGTAGTCTTTACCACATCTGATTCCTTTACTCACAATTAGTAATACCTCGACCTTAAATCAATCATGGAAAACACTCCAACCCCTTTTAGCTAATCAAACAAGTTATCAATCCATGGTAAAGGATACTTGTTGTTGATGGTCACTTTGTTCAACTATCGATAATCCACACATAACTGAAGTGAATCATCCTTCTTCTTAACAAACAGATCCAATGCTTCCCATGGTGAAACACTAGATCTTATAAAGCCCTTTTCCAACAACCCTTGCAACTGGATAGCCTTTAAATTTTTTACTTGACTATAGAGGTACACTAGATCTCTTTATCCCAAAGATCTCTTCTTCTGATGAAACTCTTTCTTTTCCTTCTATACCCTTGCTATAGATTGGCATACTAAAACTACCTGAGAGAAGTCTATGATCTTTATAGGGACCACCAAAGACTTAATGTCTACATGCAAGCCCTTTTCAAACTGCTTAAACTTGTCAGCTTTTGTGGCTATAATCTCCTTGGCATATCTACCGAGCATGGTGAACTCCTTCTCATACTCCCCAATGGACTTTTATTCTTGCTTGAGGTCTATAAAGTGTTATCTTTTGTCATCTAGATAGTCCTCTAGAATGTACTTCTTATGGAATTCTAACAGAAAGAAATTCCATGTAATCTCCTCCTCAGTCTTGTACTTGATTAAATCTTCCCAGCACTTCGATGCCTTTTCCTATAAAAGTGATGTACACAAATTACTTTCTCCTCTTGTGTACACCTTATCTACTTCATAATCTTTTCTCTATGATCCAACTAGTACTCTACCTTTCTAGGCTCCATCTTGCATTCTCCCTTGAAATCTTTGGCTCCTATTTTCTTAAATCTTTTAAGATAAGTCTTCTAAAGAGCTAATGGAACCTTTAGCTACTATGCTAGTGATGGAGCAACAATTGTAGCTTGTCTCAACAAGTGTAACATCTCCTACAAAAATACTAGTAAAGCTTAACCTACTAACAAAGCATACCCCGTAGCACTACTCGAAGTAGATGCAACTTTAGCAGCCTCTAGTGCTACAGTCGTCGAAGTATGACTCTCAACTTCCTCCTTACTATGATACGTCAGGGCACTTATCTCATTATAGGTAAGAGAACAAGTCATAAACCTTGATATTATAAATTATGTGATGTACACTCTAGACTCTAAAGCACTCATATATCAATAAGGAACAACTAAATTGGAGCTCTAATCCTACCAAATAAGACACTCCTTACTCGACCGATCGTCAAGCCTAACTAAAGAGTGCGCACATAAATGCATTATCCGAACTTAACAACCCTTATCCATAATTATTATGTTTGAAAATATATTATTAGCACATTTAATACTTATGAAAACATGAGCTACCAAAGATTTTTCCAAAACATAGTTACGATTCACTTTCAAGAAATTTCATGTCAAAAATCTAATAGTATAACGGCTATACCGGGACACTTTCTTGAAACTGAATAGTAACCTGCAAATCAAAAAGCATTTCTATAATCATTTTCCCAACTTCTATAATCCTTTTTTCTCTCCAACAATGCACATCAACACAAACAATCAATCTCAATCTTAGGAAGAGATATCATACAACACAACAAATTAAAATCAATTTTAAAATGCTTTACAAACCATAAAATTCAAAAAGAATACATTAAATATAGTTTAGGCCAATTTCCTTTTATATACATCACATGAGTGCTTAACCTATACATCACATAATTCTAGATAAAAAAAAACCAAAAATAATACCAAAAGAAGTTATATTCTCTCCAGATACTTCAAATCCTGAGGCTTGTGCTCAACTTGTCTCTTTACCAATGCATCGCAAAATAAATGATGTGCTAAGCAAAAGTTTAATTGTTTAATCTAATTAACTTGTATATTATGCCTTTACTATATCATTCAAAATGTAAATGAACACAATCATTCATTATATTACATTATATGCCACATTAGCCAAAACATGTATAAATATATTAATATGACATACACATACTCAAAACTCATCATAGGTCATACATTATGCATAAGGTTATGCCACCAAGTTATCATATGTATAAGTAATTAAATTTCATTTAACCTATTTAACATTACCCATTTTAGAGTAAAATAGTTTTTCTATGGATAATGAGATTATGGTGTCTAGTGGCCCTCAGTATGGATTTTACAGTTGTTACACTAGCATAAATGTGTAGTGCCCTTCCTGGACTTGACTGACTACTGCACTAGCATGGGGTATGTGATATGTCCTTATTAGACCTTAACAGTGGTTGCACCCATATGATTCAAATATCAAAATATAAAAGTTTTTGGGTCAGATATTTAGTGGACCTAAGGACAAAACATATCAAGACACTGAGGTGCCCTAGCAATTGCTATAAAATTCCCTAGTTGACCAACTAGCATATCTATACTAGGTTATTTCTCATATGGGCTATTTATAGTTATTTAATAGTTACACTATCTTAATTTTAGCTTAATATAACTTTTAATTGCTTTGGTTTAGCCAACAAATGACTAAACTAGGAAATTATAATATATATACCATTTTTGTGATCAAACACACTAAAAAATGCATTCATACACCTATCAAGTTATTTGCACCATATAATCAATCCACACATTCATAATACTACATTCCTATCTTTGGTCTCTATATATTATTTCAATTCATATAATTACCATTAAATATTTATAAGATTGAATATGCTCATCTACAATGCCTTATGCATAAATATTCATCGTAAAATGCACCATGGCATACATGGTAATATAATGCCCATACTTGCTCATAATATGGTTTAATCATATTATGGCCTCACTAATGACCATTTGGCCATAAATGGCATTCATGCATAAAAATGCCTTTATTCACTTCATGCATTATCATTCATAAGTCCATTATCATATCATACTCATGTTTACACAATTTCATATTATGTACATGAAATCAAGATTTCATTCCTAAATTCATCCCTTTAGGTCATTCAGCCATAGCATCATATACATGCTCAATATATCGTTTACTCATATATCACCTTAACATGTGATAGGTCATGCATACACAAACATAGGTAACTTACAAGGCCATTTAGCCACCCATATATATAACTCATCTTCATCCCTTAATTTATAACAAATTATTTGCCTATACTTGCATTTTATGGTCATTCTATACTTAATCATGTATTTGTAACCATGCATGTCCATTCCATACAACTAGCACACATATTAAGGCGTATACTTTCATACATGCCTCATCACACCATTCAACCATACAAGCATTTATAAAGCAATTATCCATTTAAATCTCATAAATTACTCAATATGCATCCATTATGTCATAACTCATGTATATACATCATTTCCATAATATTTCAAACACGTAAACATAACTTGCCCAATTGTATAATGTTAACCCATTATATTCCTCACACATTTTAAACATCCATATGCAATTTATCAATTCAATAACACTAATACACTCAAAAATGCCAATTCATATTATTAAGTCATTTAAGTATTTAATGTTCATTTACACATAACATACATATATCCATAATACATATACTTGCATTATAACCATAATATGACCTTTATATTATTCACATGCATTCCAACATCTTAAATGCATCATCACTCATCTCAAATGCCATCTAACATAATTAATGTCATTAATACACACAATTTGGCATTTTGCTTGTAACTATATATAATCACATAATATGGAATTCTTGGGGCACACATAAGTTTACACAAAGCAATTCAATTACACACACCAAAATGATCATAATGTGACCCGAGGATGACCTACACTTTTGCTTTTCCCTTATCTCGAGCTTTATCAATTTTCTCAAGTGCCCATTACAGATTCAATATGTAAAAATTCACATAAAATCAAACGGACATTAAAAATGAAAACCGACTATATAAAATGGCTCTTGGGCACCCTAGGAATCTAGGAAAAATATCGGGTTTCAAAAATTCTTACTCGAATCAAAAAAGGTTAGTATTCACCGCACTTCAAAATCGAACAATTTTCTCAATTTTCTTTAAAATTCTTGCTCCTAATACACTTTAGAGGTCATGCAGGCACCCAAA
>CANXYI010127439.1:0-13752 GCA_948208565.1 Hura crepitans
TAATTGCCCAACTCCTATCTCTAGGAGATTGGCTTTTATTAAAATACATTTTTCATGTGACTTTTGATTAGAGAAAACTTGAATCCATTTTATTAGAAAATACCAATTAATTATATAGAAAAATATTTTAATGTGAGATTATGATTTAACGTGTAAAACAAGTCATTTACTAACTATTACAACCCCAAAATGAATGATAAAGTGTTTATGGTACAAAATCAAAGAGACAAATTACAGTCCTAAAGTGGTCCTGCTTTTATGTCGCTAAGTCCATGCGGATGTAAAAGAGGTCAGCTATTGGTTCATGCGGACCATTGCTAGGGAATGATTAGGTCCATTCCATCTTCCACTCCAACAAAAGAATCCAATTGACAACTCAGAAAACATCAAAGCCAAAGATGTTAGATCATGATTATTGGCACATGATAAACAGAATATGAACATACGTAAGATGAATGAATCAAAGGCCATTGATTATACAAGCAAGACACATGCTGAGGAATCATCATATAACTTACCACACATAGGTCCGTGCAGACATACAACCTTTAAGATAGGGAGTCTATGTGGATTATTTTCTAACTTCAGCCACATAATCGCATACTTTCAATATAAACCCATGGATATATTAATTCACATCAATCAACTAGCATATAATGTAGTACTATTGGAATAAAGAATCATGTTCATTGAATGTAGGTTTGTACAGACTAGGTTACCAACTTCTCATAAAAGAAAGAAGGCTATGTGGACTAACCTATATGCTTGTGCCTAAAGGTACTAAGTTCCTGCATACCTAATCACACATATGATTAGATTTATGCAATGGTGATCAACATCATGCAACATATTAAACATTAGCTATATGTATCAATCTCACATCTTATGTATCCAATACAATTGGCTTTCTCATCATAAACTAGAGTGGGGATAATATTGTATCACCTCACTTATAATCAACTTTAGAGATCATTGGCACCTTAAAACATCAAAGAATTCTTCTATAGACATTAAATATTACCTAGACAAGGAAATCTCCTCAAACACTAGCATGAAAGCCTTATGATTTAGGTGAAAATGGTTGAAATCTCTTTTAGATTAGGCCTCCCAAGCTCTTTAGTGTTCTCTGCCATTGGAATGTGTGTGATTGTAATTCTTTTCTGAACCCAAAAAATCAAACCCCTTCTTTATTGATGTAGAAAAGTATTTATACTTACTCTTTAGGTTTTTCTTCTCTCTTTCATCAAAAAGGGAGTCCTAATCCTTAAAGGATCCTAGCTCCTAGACTGAATAAGAAATATTTCCATTCGGAGCACTCTTCTTGTCGGCAAGTCCGTGTGGACTAGGTTCTTTAGTATGATGGTCCGTGATCCTTATAGGTTAGGCTCTAGTCTATTCCTATAGTTAGTCCATGCGAACATGGTTAGTAAGCCCATGCAGACCTATATCTGGATGGTTTTGTGCTAGGCTTGAGAGGTTATCTCTAGCTATCATCATAGGTCAAGGTGGGGTGTCTACAGTAATCATTTTCCCTTAGTTGTGTGAGACTGACCCTTCTTACTGGATAAGAGGTCTAGATGGACATGTTAACTTTGACACATTATATACCTTACTGATATGGATCGAAAGCCATACTGAGTTCTCATAGACTTGATGATGCAGAGATTAAACCAAATATTTTGCTCTATATTTGTTTATTAGGCTTTGTACCTTTCATTTTTATTAACTGTTTTGAGTTGTAATATATAGATTAATAACTTGTTTTGCACACGAAAAGCTCAACCTCACATCAATGTTTTCTTAATAAAATGGTTTTGATTTTTCCTTAATGAAAGTCACACAAAAAATGTATTTTAATAAAGGCCAATCTTCTAGAGATGGCAGTTAGGCAATTTACTGCGAATTGCTATGGAATTACAGGTAATTGTTATGTCAAACAACAATTAATAAATTACCCAATTTCTAGATGTTTAAATAACATTTATGCCTATCATATATTTTGAATATTGCAATTTATTCCCTTTAAAGAGAAAAGGTGACATGTGTAGCACCCTTTACCTGACCCTTGACTAGACTCGATAAGTGATGCTACCTTCTCGCTCTGTCACCCATCTTTATTCCACCTCACTATGCCTTTCATTTAACTTTCACTGACTAACACCTCGGTTGTTGACCTCATGATAGCTATATGTCATATGGCTATTTTATATTGCTTATAACCCTAGTTAACTAATAGAACCATGTTAATATAGAGTTTCATACTTTATAGAAAATTTGGCATCATAATGGCTGACTAGGTGAATAACATAAATTTTAAACCTGTAGAAATGCAATTCAATAATCATACTCAGCCAAATCATATCTCCTAGATCATTCTAGTCCCCTCAAATACCCATTTCAACATCAATCAATCATACACATGCACACAAAGGTCTCTAACCACTAAATTAACAATCATTGAGCATGCATAATATACCAACATATATACATCACACATGTTTTATCATTTAAAATCTAACATGCGATCAAATATGATACTTAACTATTTACATAATCGGGCCTTAAGTTTTTACATATATAAGTGCTCTCTACTAATTACAACACAAAAGGGAAAATAGAAAGTATATTTAGAAAAGCAGATAGCTACATTGCAAATCTAGAGGCTGAACAACAAGCTTTTATCTTCTACCTGCATTTTAAAACACCGGTATGCTAAGTATACACTCAGTGGTGAATTTAATGTAATATAAATTGCATCATGCCAACATGCAATACATTTAATGCAACTCTTTTCTACTTAAGCATAGTCAATACATGTAATCTCAATTTTATATGAATTTAGTCATATTAAATCTTGTTCAATAAGGTCTCATTACTGAAATTAATTACACATAAAATTATGTACTCCTTATTCTAATTAAGATTTTATAGTTTGTCTATCATATTTTGTCTTTATGCCTTTTTATTCTCTTAAGGCCCATAATGGAGAGACTACACTTTAAGACACTAGATAAAAAGGGATCAAGTTGTATAGTGGCCCACAATTTTGACCTCTATAGCTACACCTACCCATTTCCACCTAATAGTAGGGATCAATTCATAAGAACCTTATAAATTAGAGTGGTAGGGATTAATCTTGGTCGACTTCCTAATAGTAGGGATAATAAAGATCAATCTCAAGGGACCTCCCAAATCCCAAATATCAGTCATGCTCAGGTGTATAGTGGAGATTAGCCCTATGGAAACTCCCAAATCCATTACAATACAAGTAAGCAGGGATCAACCTATGCGAACCTCCCAATACCAAGGATGGCTAGAGTTAGTCTATACAGACCTCCCCAACAACCCTAGGTAGCAAAGATTAGTCTTTGTGGAATACCTAATTTTGTAGGGCTCTTTAGCAGAACCTGAGTGACTACACCTATCACATCATACACATAGGCAATAGCCCACTTGGACCAAAACCCCTAGTAGTTGCTAATTCCCTAGTTGACTAGTCAACACAACTAGTAAGTGTCTAATTGATAAGTGCCTATACTATTTAAGCTTTTCATTCTCTATTGTAAGTCACTATTCATTTGTCATGTGTTCATACCAATTACTTATTGTTATACTATTTGTGATCATATTTCCATTACTGCATAACCAATTTTCAAGATGGATTAACCTCATTGCACTATTCATTTAGTTGAATTGCTTATACTTACACTTTTACTAATTAAGCCATATATTTTTGGCATATGTTACTTCATATAAACTTACATAACATCATGCAAATCATACATATTATTGTCTTGTCATTTCACAACAATTCATATAACCAGTTCCCTTTTCCCACTTCTAACATTTGCCTTTCATAATTACATCATTGCATGTGCCATTTCAACACAACAACTATTGACTCCCACCTTGTATACCTCATGGCCCATCCATATTCATGCATTTCCAATTCACTTTTTATCTATATCATATTGAAAACATATTTTGTACTCACTTTTTAGCCCAATTACCTTACATATCCATATCAATTGTATAAGCACACTCATTCCCCATTTATATACCATTTGGCCATACATGCAGACACATCTTCAAATTTCTTTTTCATGCAATCTCTACACATTCATGTATCATATGCTACACCTAGTATACTTATGTACTCATTCCATACATTTACTTACACATATATGTATTATACCAATTCGATACACACTTTCACATGCACACATGAGCACCAACACATCAAACAACTTATATCACATTAAACTCATATACCTAGGGTGTGAAAATCATTTATTCTACCCCTTTAATGCTTGATTGGCTTCTCTCTATCATATCCTCTCTTTCCTATAAAGATACAGCATTTAGGGTTTGAAAAATTATAAAAATTCCTACATAACTCTAAATCAAAAACTATCTATATGGTTAATGATGGATTACTTAGGACTACCTAAACCAAAAATAAAAATTGTGGAAAAAACACTTCTCTCACTTTAGGCACTATTAATCAAGTGCTTATATCTCCCTTTCTAAGCTCTCTCTTCAAATTCTATTAGTGGGATGAGCTTCAAAAAGTCATGGAAGCAAAGATTGATATAAAAATTGGTGGATTTGGTTTATTATCATTGGAGAAATTGAAGAAAAAAGAGAGGGAAGAGAGAGAAAGTGGCATTAGTCACACTAAAGAGGAAGAAGATTGTGAGGTGTTTTGGCACATGTGACACCCTATATGTGCCATCACCTTTTATATTACCCATTTGGATGCCTCGAATCATGCCATGTGTCGATCTGATGGTTTATTTTAATCCAATTTCATTTTAAACTTTAAAAATTCAAAATAATTGCTCTGTATCTAAAAAAACATACTTTTAGTGCTAAAAATTCATGATAGTACCCATTAAAGGCCCTTTAAAATCTCAGGACAAAACTCTAAAGGGAATTAGCGTAACTATTTACTTATGTAATTAAAAAATTTCAAATAAATATTAAATGGCCTCAGAAAATTAAAATTCCTTCACCAATAGATTCTTTTAATTTTTAACCTTCAAGGTATGCCATTTTTTAGTCCATCTATGCATATCTTACAACTCTCCCGCCTTAGTGCCAAATAAAGTTACTATTCACTTGATAACAATTTAAAATGATTTATTGGTTTTGCTAAGAGTTTTAATTATTTCATTTCCATAATTTTTAGGCTCATCAATGTTTTATGACTAATACTTTCCCCTTTGTAACCATAGGATGCCCTAGGTTATTGAGTGACACTATTCATGCCTAAGGAAGTACTGTTCATAATAAAATGCTTGCTTGCATGATGCAAGATTAATAAACTTTAGAATATAAAAGAAGGTATATTATTGGGGCATAAATAAGATCTAATTCCAAACCTTTTTTGCATAAAAGATAAGTGATCTTGGTGTATGGCCAAGTGGTGACTTTAAACAATAATTGCCTTGTCCTTGGTAAAAGATAATAAATCCATAGTGGTGACTCCACATGTGACTCGTAATTAAAAATTAAAGTGCCTAGATAATATGCCTTCTAATATTTTAATTTTTATAAATCTCATGTATTTCATTTTATATACATTATGTCTCTTTCTACCATAGATGGTGTTGTAAACCATGATCTCATTTTTCATTAAATAATTGCAAATTAGTAGCATATCCAATATTCACAAGCTTCATACCTTTGGGTATATGTAATGGTGAAGTAACCAGTCACTATTATCCTTGATTAGAAAGACCCATTAGGAGGGACCCCCACTTGTGGGAGCCATGAAAGCTTTTCTAACATAACTATGAACCCATATAGTTAAGGTAACAACTTCTTGTAGGTTGTATAACCCTAATTATTTGTAATTACATTTTGATTGCTTTATAGGCTTATTGCATTTAATCTTATTTGATGTGAAGCCAAGCCTATTATGCTTTTTACCTAGAATGGGCCTAACCTAATATCACTTTGAATAAGATTTAAATGTTATAGGCCATTACCTTTCCTTGCACTTTAAATATGACAGATTATTTGGGTCTAATGAGCCCTATAATCGAACCTATTAATCCCTCGATGATGTTTGGGCAATCCCACTAGAAATGAAATTATTGGACCACTTATGTGAGAAAGATAAGGTTAAAAGGTCTATTACAATTGTGTTGTCCTTTTTGTATCATGTACAAGCATCCCATACATGCCACGTATCATTTGCACCTTGCATTGTTAATATATTAGTCATGCAAAATTTATAACCCTTTATTTTGACAACCATCATTTATCCCTCATTCATTACCTTATAGAAGAGAGTAAGCAAGAGCCTTAATAGAACTAACAATCCATAACTAGTCTGACTAAGGAGATGAATCATGTTTATTAACAAATTTTTCACTAAATCCATGTTGATGAAAGGCATAGGTGAGATAGAGAAAAGAATGATGGCAACTATCACCAATACCCTATCCATTGTACATGTTCAGAAGGAGGTAGTCAAAACTTTTACAACCCAGAAGGGGAAAAAAGTGTTAGATGACAATAATGATTAGATTTTAGATAATAACATCCCCCTAGTCAAGAAGTCATATAACAAAGTCCCTCTAACTAAACTAGCTAAAGATGATTGAATCAAGAAGCTAAATGAAAAGATGGAAGCCATGAGTAAGCTAGTTACGAGGGGAAAAATATTGATCTAGATGACATAAGCCTAACACTAGACTACCCTATGCCCTAAAAATTTAAAATGCCCGATTTAAGAAATTTTGATGGCATTATAGATTTAAGAACCCATATGAAGCAGTTTGCAGTTGCTATGAGGACCACTAGCTTGTTTGAAGATCTGATTATAAACCTTTTCAGCATGTCTCTTATAGGGCAAGCCTTGGATTGTTATTATTACCAATAATAAAAGGACAAAAAAGATTTGGTTGACTAGCATGAGTATTCAGCAATCAATACTCCAATAATGCTAGCACTAAAGTGATATTGAATGATATTAAAGTAGTAAGGAAAAAGCCTAACAAAACCTTTTTAGATTATCTTAAACAGTAGAGGACTAAAGAACTAAAAATGAGAAACAAGCTAGAGGATATTGACTAGATAAAAAACTTCATTTGGAATGCCAACAACTATATGAATAGTGGGCTTATAGCTAAAGGTATTACCATTTGGATGTAATTGAAAGATATTGCCCTTGATTTAAAGGTAGCTTGTCAAAACAAAGGGTTCAAAAGATAGGTAATACAAGCTAATTAAATAACAATGATGGGAGCATCACTAAGACCATAAATGTGAATGTCTTGTAAGGTAAGTGTTACTCTAATTAGGGGAAGTCCTTATCCTAGTGCTTGAAAAAGATAGTGAAAGAAGGGAAATTGCAACCTCTCCTACCTTAACCATAAAATGGTACATTGCCTTCTAATCATAGGCATGACTAGTATTGTGCCTACCATCAAAGAATAGGCCATCTAATCAACAATTGCAAGCTCCACTGGATACCCATACAAGATCTTATAAACTATAAATAGATGCCTAGCCTAGAAGCAAATTCAAGCCCACTTTCTAAGCATTAGCACTCCTATTTTCTTAAGTCCAGATTACTCAAATAGTATGTGCTAAAGGATAACTATAGATATAACTATGAGATAAGTAGAGGGTGAGAGCAAGCGAGGCTATTCTTATATCTAGTTTTTGGGATAGTGAAAGCAAAAGTGAGCTTAGGAAGGGTAAGAACTTTTAGGTTGGATCTTCTAAGAGGATACTAAAGAGGGTATGAGAGAATATATCAAGGTTAAGGGAGAAATGGTGAAAAGAGTTGAGAAAAATGATTGGATCCTTTATGATAAAAAAATAGAAGTCAGAGAAGATGAAAACAATGAGGAACTCAAACAACTAAAGATGACATAAGCCCATATCATCATCTGGGACTTACTAATGTTCTCTCAAGATTATAGGCAAAAAGTGGTTGAAGCCTTGTGATAGTTTCCAATATCTACTACCACTAGCTCTGATGAACTAGTCTAAGTCATAAAGACTAGGAAGACTAGGCTTATCACCTCTTCAGATGAAGGCCTGCACCTTAAAGAAAGGGAATATAACCATCCGCTCTTCATTAAAGCCGAAGTGAATGGGAAAAAGATAGAATATGATATGGTAGATAATGGCTCATTAATCTATGTGTGCACAATCAAAATTTTAGCTGGCTTGGATATAAAAAAAGCAGATTAAGTGCCCTCCACTTTCAACATTAAAGCCTATGATAACATAATAAGGTAACTTAAAGGAACCTTCACTACTAAGGTCTAGGTGGGGCCAATTTTTGATAAATTTAAGTTTACAGTCATCGACATTCTAACTATATTCTTAGATTTACTTGGAAAACCTTAGTTTCACAAGCTAGAACATGATTAAATTCAATTATAAAGGTAGCATAATCATAATTAAGGCAAAAGTTGATCATGTAATATCTACCCTTGCCTTTACAAACCATCCATTCAATGGGTTTCATCTTGTATGTATATATGAGGATTTTATGGACCCCCATTATGTCTAAAATAATAAAAAGGATGAATTTCCTCCTAAGGGTTAGGCTAGGTAAGAACGTTCAAGGGATAACACAGCCACTAATATTTAGGAGTCAAAAAGATAATAAAGGGCTTAGATATGACCTAAGTCTAGAAGGTAGCCAAAAGAAGAAATGGAATAATTTGAGTGATCATTTTGTGATGCAAAGGAAGAAAAAGTATGATGGGAAACTAGAGCCAATAATAGCAGCCGACTACTACAAGCTTGGATTAGAGTTCTTTACAGATGTCATAGATTGGGAGTAAAGGGATTTAAAGTAGACTTAATAGGTAGAAGAGATCTTTCTAACCATTATAGCAGTTGAAGAAATCTACCAAACTATAGCTGAAGATGTACTTAATTTAGATAGTAAATTATTTAATGATGAATTGTATTTATCCAACTTCTTTGACTCAAAAAATCTTCTTTCCAATAAAATGAACAAGGAGTTTGCTTATTTGTGTGATGTTTTTCTTAATGGTAGCATGTTTTCAAATGATCATTACATGAGCATCTTTGCCACTAACTGCATTAAAACTAACCCATTAATCTTGGTATAAATGAACATCCTAAAAATATATTAATTACCTATGATACTATTACCGAAAAAAGATAAAAATTTGAGAGATTATTGAAAAAATATGAAAAAATCTATCTTGGTATTATAAAGATATACCTAGCATTGATTGAGAGGTAGCCAAGCATGCCATCATGACCTATGATCACATTTCTCCAGTATAATAGAAGATTAGAAGAATGAGAAAAAATAGGCTGAGAAAGTTAAAAAGGAGGTCATTAAGTTACTAAAGGCTATGTTTATTGAATAGGTAGTCTTCCCCACTTGGTTAGCCAATATTGTCCCTATACCAAAAAAAGATGGAAGGGTTAAAATGTGTGTAGATTACTTAGACTTGAACAAGGCATGCCCTAAAGTTGACTTCCCTTTACCCTATATTTATGTGTTAGTCGATAGCGCAGCCATATCAACTATGTATTCTTTTTTTTTTTTATCCATTCTTAGGGTACAACCAAATCCTTATGAAAGTGATGGAAAGGTGTAAAATGGCCTTTATAACAGAATGGTGGACTTATTGCTACAAAGTAATACTATTTGGATTGAAGAATGTAAGAGCAACATACCAAAAAATGGCCACCCAGACATTCCATGACATGATGCATAAGGAGGTAGAAGTCTACTTGGATGACATGATGGATAAATCCACAAAAATGGAAGGACATTTCAAAGTATTAGAAATATTCTTCTAATGGTTGGATAAATTAAATAAGAGACTCAAACCCAAAAAGTGCATCTTCGAAATAATTTCAAGGAAGTTGTTAAGATATGTGGTAAGCAAGAATGGTATCGAGGTAGATCCCGATAAGGTAAAGGTGATCTTAGAAATGCTCACTCATCAAATGGAAAAAGAGATAAGAGGATTCTTAAGAATGTTGCACTATATTAAAAGATTTATAGCCAAGCTTACATCTATCAAGCGAGGCCATATTCAAGCTGCTATAAAAAGACCAACTGTGTGAATAGAACTATGATTATTAGAAGGAATTTGAAATTGTCAAATAGTACCTAACTAAACCTCCAATCTTAAAGCCACCCAAACTAAGGAAAACTTTAATCCAATACCTTATAGTGGAAGAAACCTCTATAGGGGCCCTTATTGCACATACAGATGAATTTAGGGTAGAATACATAGTTAATTACTTAAGCAAGAAGTTACTAAAATATGAGCAGAAGTATGTAGTAGTAGAGAAGATATGCTTAGGAGTAATCTAGGTTTTTAAAAAGCTTTATCACTACTTTCAGTCATATAAAGTGGAGGCAGTAGCTAGACATGACCCTTTAAGGTATCTATAGACTGTGCCATCTTTGATAGGCAAAATTAGTAGATAAATCTTATTACTATAAGAATTTGATATTTTTTACATAACTAAAAAAATGATCAAAGGGAGAGCAATAGCTGACCTTCTAGCACAACAACCAAATGAGGGCAAAGAGAGAAAGTTCAAAATTTTGAATGAGTACTTAAGGGTAATATCTCAAAAAAGCTAGAAATTGTTCTTTGATGGGCTAATGAACAAAAAAAGAGCAAGGGCAAATGTATTAATTGTCAGTCTAGAAAACAATCAAATATTCTTCGCAAGTAAGCTAGATTTTCTAGCCACGAATAACATTGCTAAATATAATGCATGTATCGATGGTATTGAGATCCTATTCCAACTAGGGGCAAAGATAGTTGACATAAATGTTGATTCCATTTTGGTAATATAGCAGGTGAAAAGTAACTGAATGATCAAGAATGAGAATCTTGGAAGGTATGTTAGAATACTAACCGACTTGTTAAAAGTATTCAATAGGTGCACATTCCATCACATTTCGAGGGAACAAAATTAGGTAGCTGAGACCTTAGCAACCCTAATGTCAGTAGCCAATCTCACTAAAAAGGACTTGCTAAGACCAATGTACTTTATTAAGTTAAGATTACCAACATAAATAGGCATAGTTAGCACTATAGAGTTAAAAATAAATGGTGACTTTCCTTGGTTCCATGACATTAAAACATACTAGGACACTATAGAATAACTAAAACATAGAATTGAAAAGGATAATAAAGTGTTACAAAAATTATCTACTCAATTCACGTCTTTTCAAGAAATGTTGTACAAAAGGCATTTCAATAATGTCTAACTCAGTTGTGTGGGTGAAACAAAGCCCAAAAGATATTAGGAGAAGTACATAAAAGTGTGTGTGACTCGTATATGCATGGGAGAAACTAGGCATAGAAAATCATGAGACTAAGGTACTACTTGTTGACTATGGAAATAGATTATTGCAACTTTGTCAAGATATGCCATAGGTGCCAAATTTTTGCCAATCTGATTCATTTACCACCAACTAAATTAATAGCTTGTACTCTCTATGGCTATTTTTCTATGTGGGGAATTAATTTAATCAAAGAAATAAGGCCATTAGTAGTAAGAGGTCATAGGTAAATATTAGTGGCAATAGATTACTTTTTGAAATGGGTAGAAGCTAAATCTTTCAATATTATGGGTAAGGTACATGGCTAAATTTATTGAAAGAAATATCATCTATAGGTATAGGCTACCATAATAAGTGATTTCAGACAATGGGGTATAGTTTCAAGGTGAAACAAAATAGATACTGCAAAAATATGGGATCAAGCACCATAAATCTTCCCCCTATTAGCTTAAGCCAATTATGCAGTATAAGTAACTAATTAAAATGTCAAGAAAATTTTGCAAAAAAGGATGGTTACCTAAAAGGATTTGGTGGAAATATTGCCTTTTGCACTTTAGGGTAATAGGACGATTATCAAAACTTCAACAAACACCACACCTTACTCGCTGGTTTACAAAATGGAATCAGTATTACAAGTAGAAATTAATGTTCCTTTATTAAGTGGAGTTTTGTAAGCAAAGGTGCCGAAAGCTGAATGGGCAAAGGCTAGGTGCAAAAAGTATATGTTAGTTGATGAAAAACATCTAAAAGCTTTATATCATATGCAACTATATAAATGAAGATTTCTAAGGCCTATAACAAAAAAGTGAAAACCAATTCCATTAGAGAAGGTGATCTTATCTTGAAATGAACCATACCTTTACTGACAGACCCTAAAGGAAAATTTAAGACAAATTAGGAAGGTCCATACATGGTGAAGAAAGTACTCAAGCATAGAGGTGTCAAAATCTTAGATTTGGAGGGCAATGATTTCTCAAAACCTATGAACATAGACAAATAAAAGAAATATTTCTATTAAAAAATAAATAATAGGTCTGCTAAGTTGAAAGACTAAAAAAAGGGGTGACCTAGGTAAAAGATAGGACACCCTATTAAGGTGAAAACCTAAAAATAGGCACTTCATATAAAAATTAAATGATAAGAGAGGAAATATCTAATCAAGAAAACCTGCTAAGGCTGATTGGTAATGGTAGTATTATCAAAGGGCAACTTATATATTTATCAAGATTAAGCCTTTAGTTTTGAATGTGGTTAATGTTAACAAAAATGCTTGGTCATTATCATTAGTATACAAACTCCGATTTAGTGACAAATATCATACAAATAACTAAACTTTAAAAGTCTAAATTCAAGTTTTCTTTCTAGATGTAAAATATGTATCCTCATTCTTTCTCTTCAATATGAGAGTCTCATTATCTCTTAATACATTAATAATCCAACCATCCCTAAGTCTAGATAAGAGCATAACAAATGTTATGTTAAGTATCCTCTTTAAAAGCATAAAGGTTCAGTAGGGACTCATTATATGAAGCCAAATTATCATTCAATTTGATAAAGGGCAAAAAATGTTGCATGCCTCAACCTAATTAATAGAACACAACCTGAATGACAAGATAGAAAAAAGTGAGAAATCTTTCACTAAGGACACAACCATCGAATCTTAGTAACCCTACTAAGCCATGCAATCCATAGGTCCAATATGCTGAACATTCTCTAAGTCTTCTATCACAATGATGATTCAAGGTATACCTAATCCATATCTTCTCAGGAGGCATAGTAAATAGCTTTAGCTTCTCTTGCAACCAAACCTAAAAAAAGCTATTAGGTTTGAAAATCTGAAAAAGATGACCTAAGTAAAAATGAAGCAAACCTACTAGTGTGAAAACTCTTACTAGCATGATAGGCAAAAATTAGGGTCAAAAAATAAAAGCTAGATTGGAAAACCCAAACAAGCTCTCTAAACAAAGGAATAAAATTGTAAGGGCTGAGGATTTCTAGCTAAGAAATTGATATCACCTTTCTTTAAGGCATCCAATCCTTGAATGGTTTTAGACACCATAAACACCAAAGGATTATTCTAAGAGTAGGCTATAGTGATCATTTGAAGCACTTTATAGTTATAAAGCTTGTCCTTGTAAGTCACGATCAATAGATCACAAAAAATGCACAATAAGACACGTTTTGCCCATTCCATTAAACTAGGCTAATGCTGACTAGAAAAATCAAAAATTGTCTAAAAAGAAATCAGACATACACTTATAATAATCTTTTGAGCTACCAAGGGTGAAATGCTTATGGCAAGAATAATGTCTATGGTGTAATGATCATTGAAAGATAGGATAGTAAGAAGAACATCTAAAGAAATGTCAAAGTTTATGATTATAGCAAATTCCTTAAGTGTGGGAACAATCTCTTAAAGATTAAAG
>CANXYI010127456.1:0-15845 GCA_948208565.1 Hura crepitans
ATGTTAATGTCCAGTCTAAAGATCTTAAAGTTTTCTTTAAAATTTAAAAATAAAAGGTTTTTTCTCGGCCTAAAAAATCCCGTGGTGCGACATAAAATGTGAGAAAAATAGGCATATGTGGTAGGTTAAAGCCCGATCTTGATGTCTAACACTGATGCCACGGGGGGTGTACAGAGTATTTGAAAAAAAGAAGATAAAGTCTTTAAATTAAGAAAGTTTCATTTTTACACATGTCTAGCCTTCAAGCAAAATGGTGTCATTTTGCTCTGAAATGACTATTTCATGCCTTGCTGAAATGACCGTTTTAGCCTCAAAATGGCTATTTCATACTTATTTGAAATGGCCATTTTGCCTCAACAAAATGATGTCATTTTGCCAAAGAAGGAAGAATCTGTACATGACACCCCATGTCAAAACGGCCATTTTGGTTCAAAATGGCTATTTTACACATCAAAACGATCGTTTTAAGGCTAAAATGACCATTTCACTCCTTCAAACAACCATTTTGTGTGCTTGAGAATTTGTGTATAAAATTGGAAAATTCGCATGGATTTTCTGTCTTCGAGCTCTCTTGGCTATTAGGAAAAAGCTCAAAAAAAGGCAAAAAAAATATTCTCTAAAGACCATTTTTAGTATTTTGAAAGATTTTTCTTTATAGGTTTTATCTTTACAAGATCTTTTCTTCTTAAAGGCAATTACACACGGTAAGCCATTTGATTCTTCTTTATCTTCTCTTTCTTTTTTCGATTTTTCTTTTATCCACCAATTGGTTAGGTATGGTAACTTATCAGATCTATAAATTTGCATATTATTATTATTGTTATTGTGATATTTTTGTGGCGATCTATCTTTTTTGTCTTATGTATCATTTTTTTGTTCGGTTGTTTATTTTTGATTCTAATGTTCTAATCTTGTTGTGATGTAAGTTATTTGATGTGTTGTAATTGATTCAATCTTCTTGCTTGTTCTCTTTATCAAACATCTTAAGATCATATTTTAGGTGATTTTCATGTAATTTATTTTATTTTATTTTTGGGTTAAAATGTATTTTAGGTGATTCCTATGTAATTTATCTTTTAGTTTGATTATTTCTCTGTATATTCCATATATATTGTAATTGGTAGGAAAATGATTTTTGCACACCATAAAAAAATAATTAAGCTATTTTATATCTAATTAATTGGTGTTTTACTAATAAAATGGATTTTGATTTTTCCTTACTAAAAGTCACAAATAATAAAAATCCATTTTCTAAAAATAAGCATGCGAGAATCAAAGTTCTCAAAATAATCAACCACTTGATTTTATGTATAATAAAAATTCATTTTTTTAAAATAAGCTGCGAGAACCAAAGTTCTCAAAATAATTAATTTAGTCAGTAAACCATTTTATATTTAATTAAATAAGTGTTTTCTTAATAAAAATGGATTTTGATTTATCCATAATAAAATTCATAAATGATAAAAATCTGCTTTTTAAAAATAAGCATGTGAGAACTAAAGTTCTCAAAATAATCAATTGCCCGATTTCATGTATGGAGTTCTTTAGTTTTAAGCATTTTATTAATTTTTGTACATATGCCTTATTATTCCATTATGTGAATATGTGATTTATTTTGACGCCAAAAACCCACTTGGAGAAAATGGATAATATTATAAATTCAAATCAAAATTTCATATTAGCTTGAGGTATAAATAAGAGTAAGGTTTTGAATCGCTTTGATTTTGGCCCTACAAGGTATTTCCTAGCTTCAGCTAGGTGGTGACTCCTACCTTACGGTGCCCAAATAGATCCTTCTAGGCTAACCGAATAGGAACGATTTAGAATTCCTTGAATCCACTTCTCATCTTTTGAGACTCAAAGAGTGAGGTTTAGGTTGAGTCCTCTGTTATTTCAATTTGATCGGCCCATGAAAGGAAAGAAAGGTGACGTGAACAAGTATGCCTTTTGCTTCTACTAAAGCTAGCTGGGTATATCTTGACACTTATGTATTTTTCTTCTTTTTTCTTTTCAAAATGTCCCATTTTGAAGTTTTCTTTGTCATTTATAGTGCCCGAGGGAGTTTTTAGAATATGCTGATGGCTTTATTACAAGTTTAAAGAATGAGCTCATGGTGTAGTCTTATAGAGCCAGTGCATGCAATTTTGTCTTGTATGTATGCATGTTATGCTTAAAAAACTCAAAACAATTATTCATATGCCTTCAACCTTTTTTTAAGACACTATTGTAGACACTGGGTTTCTAGGGCTTCTATGTTCAGATTGCCTAATGATGAAGAAAGGACAAAGTTTCAATAAATAGGAATGTGACCATCTATTTGAAGTTCTCTTTATTGAAAGTTGTGAGATCATGGTTTACTTTGAGCATAGACCCTTACCCGACTTGACAAGCTTGCAGTGTGACTTAAATTATGAGAAAAATAGGCATCTGAAGTGGGCTAAGGGCTTGGCCGATAAGGAAAGAAAAAAATGCTTTGAAAATAAATAAAAATAAGTTTTAAGCTTTCCCACTGCTACCATTTTTCCCCTAAAATGGTTGTTTCAGGTTTCCCTAAGATGACAATTTTAGTAGATAAAATGGCTATTTCTAGTTTTCCTGAAATAACCATTTCACACCCAAAAAATGGTGTCATTTTGGTGGAGGTGACAGAGTCTATTTAGGACTCCTAAATAGGTCAAATGACCATTTCACTAGCTAAAAAGGCTGTTTTAGCCTTACATGGCCATTTCACCTTCCCAAAATGGCCGTTTTGTGTCTCGATCTATGTGTATAAATACAAAACCCTATTATCTTAGAGGTCAACTTTTCTCAGTAAGTGTATACCTAAAGATACCAAAAAAGCTTTCTAAACACTGTTTTTCTAATTTTAAAGTGATTTTGCAAAATTATTTTCTTGATTCCTCTCAAGTTAACTAAAAGCTAATTTTAAAGGCAATTATACATAATGGGTCGACTAATCTATAATGCCCGCAAGTCCAAGTTTTATAAATAGTACCTCTGTGGCCTGAATAGTGTTCCTTATAGGTCGGGCCACCTTCATGAGGCCAGAAAGGGGCGTATTGGTCATAAAATCATGATGGGCTTAAAAATGGGTAAAATGAATGAATTTAAAAATTTTGCAAATCCAATAAATCATTTCAAGTAAAAAATTAGTGAATGGGGAGATAAAATGAGGTTGTGCTAGGATAAACTTGAGATGTGCCCAGACAGACTCAAAAATACCATACCTAAACCTCAAAAATCCCAATTAATATGATGGAGAAGGAATTTTAATTTTCTGAGGTCGTTTGGTATTTTTTTGAATATTTAATTCTAACGGGTGAGTAGTGCCAAAAAGTCAATAGTGGAATTTTGAATTAAAATTTTATGTGGGCCTTAGTGACACTAATTGAGGATTTTTAAAACTAAAATGAGTATTTTTAGAGGTCCAAAGAAATTTCTATGAACTTTTGATGTTTAAAAAAAATTGGGAGAAAACGGACCGTTAGATCGCCATGTATTGTGATCTGAGCCACCCACCTACCCCTATATAAGGGCCCGCACATATGAGAGGATCACATGTGTGAACCAACTTCTTCTCCCTCATTTTTCTCCTTTTAGCCGACGTCATTCCCAAAGATATTCTCCACCATTTTTATTTTCTCTCTCCTTCCATACACCACTAAAAATCATAATAAACATATGGATTAGACCCTCCATGACCTCTAGAGTCTAATCCAAGTGAGGGAATTGAGAGATTTGGCCTAAAAAGAGAGATATTCAACCTTGGTGAATAGTGACCAATCTTGGTGTAAGTTGTTTTATTTCATTTTTTATTTTGGTTTTAGGTAGTTTAGAGTATTTTAAGAAGTTTTATGGTTTTAGATTTTTATTTAGAGCTATGTAGAATTTTTTAGGAATTTTCTAAGCTAAATTTGTGTATTTTAGGGCAAAAGGAAACCCTTAAAGGAGAACCTCAAGTGAGGCATCAAAGTGGTGGGGATAATGGTTTTTTCACACCCTAGGTATGTGGAATAGATTTAATTCATGTGTGTCATGTGTTTTGGCATGATTTGGCATTTGTACATGTGTATGGAATTTCATGTTTATGGTGTAAGGCATGACGTAGATGTAAATGAATGGTATAGCTATGTTAATGGTGTCAAAATAACATGATATGCATGATATTTAGGAAAAGAAATTAGGTGTATGTGTGTGTACAAGGTATGGTCGAATGGTGCATATGGATGTCTTGGCATGTATAATGATGTATATGGCATATAGGCATGGCATTTGGAATGTAAATGTTGTGTATAAATCATGCTTGGAAAATGAATAACAATACTGACATATATGGCATGTAAGCTTGACTAATAATGACCCAAATAAGCATGTAATGTGTACATAAATGATGATTAGTAATTTGATGTCTATACGTGTACCATTTGGTGGCCTAAGCATGAAATATGTTCCATGAAAGATACGTGAGGAAATGACGCAAGAGTGATGAATTTTGAGTTGGTATAGTTGGTCTATGAAAGGTACAAAATTGGAAACTTACCAAATGAATAGTAACATACCCGTAAAATGACCAAATGAATAGTGATTTTACGACAAAAGGTAAAAAATGTTAACTTATGTGAAATGTTGTGTGCAATTGACATGAAACATAGTAAAAATGATGGTAGATGACATAATTAAGTAAGGAATAGCAATTTGGCCCATCAGTTAGACACCCACTGGATGGGTTGACCAGTCAACTAGGGAATTAGCAGTTGCTAGGCAGTTTGATCCCCTTGGGATTAGTGTTGTCTGCTAGATGTGGCAGGTGTAGCCACCAAGGTTCTGAGATGAACCCTACACATTCGGGTATTAGGAGGTCCACTCGGGCTGAATCCTGTTACCTATTGACTATCTGTGGATATTGCGACAAAAGGTAAAAAATGTTAACTTATGTGAAATGTTGTGTGCAATTGACATGAAACATAGTAAAAATGATGGTAGATGACATAATTAAGTAAGGAATAGCAATTTGGCCCATCAGTTAGATACCCACTAGATGGGTTGACCGGTCAACTAGGGAATTAGCAGTTGCTAGGCAGTTTGGTTCCCTTGGGATCAGTGTTGTCTACTGGATGTGATAGGTGTAGCTGCTAAGGTTCTAAGATGAACTATACACATTCGAGTATTGAGAGGTCCACTCAGGCTGATCCCTGTTACCCATTGACTATCTATGGATATTGTGACAAAAGGTAAAAAATGTTAACTTATATGAAATGTTGTGTGCAAGTGACATGAAACATAGTAAAAATAATGGTAGATGCCATAATTAAGTAAGGAATAGCAATTTGGTCCATCAGTTAGACACCCATTGGATGGGTTGACTGGTCGACTATGGAATTAGCAGTTGCTAGGTAGTTTGGTCCCCTTGGGATCAGTGTTGTCTGCTAGATGTGGCAGGTGTAGTCGCTAAGGTTTTGAGATGAACCCTACATATTCGGGTATTAGGAGGTCCACTCGGGCTGATCCCTATTACCCATTGACTATCTATGGATATTGGGAGGTTCCATAGGGTTAATCCCTGCTATTCACTTATGACTCTTTAGAGATGTGACTCAGGGTATTGGGAGGTCCCATAGGGCTGATCCCTGCTATCCCACTTGCAAATATTAGGAGGTCTATAGATTGATCCCCGTTATCTGCTAGTCCAGTATTGGGAGGTTTATGGACTGATCCTTACTATTAGGTAAGGTAGGTGCAGTTATCGAGGTCTAAAATATATGCCACTGCACAGGATAGATCTTGTTATCTGATGTCTTAAAATGTCTTTTGTCTGTCATGGGCTTAAATAGTATTAAATGTAATCATGAACCTAACATAGGGAATTTGAATTGATAACAGGAATGAAAATGACTGAATATGGTAAATGGCATCTAGTCTGATATCTTGCATGACCATGTTAAACCATACCTATGCATGTGTATATATGACTCATATGTGTGCTTGCATGTATGACATACTTTATTGTATCTATTCTACCATTGAGTTCATACTCAGTGTATCGTTGTTCCGATGTATAGGCTATAGACAAGATGGTTGTCTAGCTTCAATAGGAGCTAGTGTAGCTGACCCAGAGTTTGTTTGGTATTCTTTTTGATACTCTTTTTGGTTTTAGTAGGTAGTCACTCATGGATAGTAGGTGGGAAGTCCTTAGTATATGTATAGTATAAAATTGAGATAGTTAAAGTAAATGGCTATATAAACCGGGCATTTAATATATGTATATATATACTTATCTATTGGATGTCTATGAGTCTGAGACCCTATGTGTTTTATGTAATGATAAGGATGTTTGGGGGACTAGAAGGGTCCAGAAGTGGAGTTGTGGTTTAAGAATGTATTAGAAGTGTTTTTCTTACAGGAAAATTTTTGGTTTTACACCCGGGTAGCCGTTATGTTGCCTAATTTTCAGTAAATGGATAATGGATAAAATCTGGAGTTTTAATAGACTAAAATAGGCAGTAAGAAAAGGTTATACTGTAATAAATACTAAATGGTCAAGTTAGGTCAACGTTGGTCAAAGTAAGATAAGTGTTAAACAAATGGTCTCTGGAGAAATCTAAGGATGGGTGACCTTTGGAAAGTGGCACCTTTTATTTGTTTCCTTCAGGAAGAGGTAAGGGGTGTTACATAATCCTTTCTTCTTCTTTATTTCTTCTTTTTCTTTTTCATCCATTTGTTGGTCAGGCATGGTACCGTTAACTTATTTTTCTTATCCATTTAACAATGAGATGTGATAATTTATCATCTGTCTATTACTAGTGTTTTGTTTCTTTTTTTTATTTAATTTTTTTAATTCTATTTTTCATCCATTTACTAATTAAATGTATGATTTAATTCACATGTTATTTCTTATTTTATTTAATTGCTTGTTTTATGTTATTATTTTATTCTTTTGATAATCTTGATTCCATTATTTCATTTACACTAATATTTTGTTTTTTTTTGTGGACGCAAATTATTTGAGACCTTTTGGGATTTTATCTAACCTGTCTTTTCCCTTTTATCAAACACTCGATTGTGTTTTAGACAATTTCAATGTAATTTTATTTTTATTTAGTTAGAATGTATTTTAGGTAATTTCCTAGTAAATTTTACCTTTTTGGGTTAAAATTTTTTTTAGATAATTACCACGTAATTTAATTTTCATCTTGAATATTTCCCTATATTTTTCATGAATGTTGTAATATGTAGACAATGATTTTTACACGTTATGACAAAATAACTAAATTGATTTCTACTCAATTAATTGGTATTTTTCTAATTAAATGTGATTTGATTTTTCTTAATAAAAGACACAATAATAAAACTTATTTTCATAAATTGGCATGTGAGAACCAAAGTTCTCAAAGAAAATCAATTACCAAGTTTGATATATGTTTCTCTTTAATTTTATATATTTCTTTTGTGAATATGCTTGTTTCATTATGTTTCTATATGATTAAATACTTTATTTTAATTATGAATTTAATATGAAATTTTATATTAACTTGAGGTATAAAAAAGAGTTGAGTTTTGAACCACTTTAGTTTTGGCTTTACGAGGTATTTTCTAATTTCGGTTGGGTAGCAACTCCTACTTTATAGTGCCCAACTCACTCTGTTTAGGTCATTCGAATAGGAATGACTAAGATTCCTTTAATTTCTTTCTTATATTTTGGGACTTGAGAGTTAGGATTTAAGTTGAGTTTCGGTTTTTTTAGTTTCAACAGCCTCAAAAAGGAAAGGACGTGAACAACTATACAAGAATAGAGTTAGATGATTTGTCATCTTAAAAGGTGGCTAGCTCATAAAAGGTAGTTGTATGATAATTAAGAAGCTGAACTCGATACATATGCTCATTGGTTGAGAGAGCTTGGCATGGACCCCGAGGAAGTAGCTAGACTAGTTTAGGCTTCTAAGGAGGATAGCTCTTCGTCTTTTAGCTGTATTGTTAGCATATAAGGTTTTTCTTTCCTTTTTGTTTTGAACTATATTTTATGAATTTTGATTAGGTATGAATAAATCCTTTATTCTTTCTTTTTATATTTATTTTTACTTTCTTTCTTTTCTCTGCTTTGAAGGTGTGCTTCATTTTTTGTTTTATCCTATTTTTTGTTTGATTAGGTATGAATGAATCCTTTATTGTTTTGAATTATATTTTAGGACTTACAAAATAATTGCATGATGGTATCTACGATTTTGAATACATTTTGGATTTTTTAAATTCTTCTTCCTAATTTGATTTGGATCATGTTTTAGTTGTTTAAAATGTTATATAAATCATAGCTTAGCCTTTTCTAATGCATTACATCTAAATTGTATTCTCCTTTCTCATTCTTGAGGTGATTTCAACCATGTCTTTCGAATTCCTCACTATTTTGCTTCTTTTTATCACCAACCTTTCCAATGGTAATTGGAATATGATTAGGTCTATGGGTCTAGCTAGTTCGAGGTTTTTAACTTGTATTGAGTTGAATATACCCCTTTTAAAAGTTGTTACTCATTTTTGGGATTCAAGTGATCATGACTTCCATTTCGGTTAGCAATAGGTTAGCCCCTTGATTAAAGAGCTTTAGGCTATCTTAGGAATCTAATACCTACAGAATCATTCTTTGATTATGCCTAATCCATATATGCCATATCATTTACAACTTACTCTTGCCTTCAGTTTGGATCAACCTTAGTATACTTAGGTGTTGACACATAACCATTAACTTGATTTAAAGAAGTTACTATTCTTAAATGAACATCTTAACATGAGAAGGATAAATATCGTTGCCTATCACCTCATTTTTTAATTTTTACTAGTTAGCCCCTTCTAAAAAAGGTGAGTTTTTTTTATCACTAGTTTACTCTATCATCTTTATAAAGGTTATAACTTGATTTTATTAGTTTTGACTGAGACTTTATTAGGCCTTGATAAGGTATGTCATAATCTTACTTCTTATTTCAATGGTAGTTTACTACTGCTTCAATTATAGCTTCAAGAAAAAATAATGATATTCCTTCTTGAGGAGAACTTATAGGGGTATTAACCTAGACTCTATCATGATAGATAAGTCTATATTACCTAAAAACATTTCAAGGATTGGGTTCAATTTTTAAAGGGTTTAATTAACAATGCTATGCATTTTATTTGTCTTTAGTGGAGGTTATCCTATATTAATCTTCCTTTTCTTGAGGGAGCTATGGTTTTGCTTGGCTTTAAGAACGTTATTTGGTATTCTCCTTCTTATTTAAGCTATCAATTTGGGCATTCATAACAAATTCCAGCCCCAAGAGAGCTATCCATGTGAGAAGTGGTTTTTAGAAGGCATGACATAGACGTGACATTATTAAGATATGGCGTACTCGACTCGTTCAAGATATAGTTGATATAGAGGTAGAATATAGAGCTACTATTTTGATGATTTCTCTAGTTTATAAATCAGGGGTTGATTGACATAATAAGAGGTTAGGCTTTTGTGATTGTTCTTTTAGGAATTGCTTGAGCCTTTAGCTCTATTTTTAGATTTTGTTAGATTTCCCTTTTTTTTCTTTTTTTTTAAGTATAATGTAGTTGAGTAGTTTGGAATATGAGTAGGATTTCCTTTTCTTTTCCATTATGCTTTACTCCATAAAGTAATTGATGAATTTTATTACTAATGTTTATTAATTACATCTTTACTCATCCATCATTTTCCTTATAAAAAAGAAACCCATTTTTATGTACTCATTTGACTATTTAGTCCTAATAACACTAAATATGGTAATCATGCCTAAACAAAATACATATGTAATAACAACTTATCCATGTATTGTAGAATTTAATGGATTTTTTTACTAGTGAATAAGCTAAGCAAAGTATTTCTTCAATTGGTCAACATTGAAAAGTTCTTGAAATTCATTCGCATCCATGTCAAATAGCCTTGCTGCTCTATTTTTCACTAGGTGTTTAACTATAAATGGGCCTTCCTAGTTTCGCTTGAATTTTCTTATTGGATCTTATTGATTTAGTCTTATTTATTTTAGTACAAATCTCCTTCTTTTATTTTATAAGGCTTAACATGTTTGTTAAAGACTTTGCCATCCTTTTTTGATATATTTGGTTATGGTACAAGGCTTTTTGTCTTCTGTCATCTAGTAAGGCTAGTTCCTCATATTTACTTCTTGCCCATTCCATTTAGGTATGCTAGTTTCGAGAAGAACTTGTGGGGATAAAAATTGGTAGTACAACTTTTGTGCCATATAGCAATAAGTAGAGTGTAGTACTAGTAGATGTTCTGATGATTATTTTGTAACCCTATAGAGCAAAGGGTAACTTTTTTGCCCAATCCTTGGACTTTTGAAAATTTTGCCTAGGCTTTTTTTTTTTTTATAGTTTTGTTAGCTGCTTCAATAGCTCTAATAGCCTAAGGTCTGCATAGTGATGATTTATGGTGTTGGATATCACACTTTTCAAATAAACTCTGAGTTTCTCCTTAGAATTGGACACCGTTATCCATTATTACATAGTGAGGCACTCAATACCTACAAATGATTTAACTCTATATGAAATTCCTTATCTGCTTTAATCCAATTTTGCTAAAGAAATGTACTTTACCTATAATTTGTTGCCACTATGATGAATTTGTGTCAATTAGAGTTAGTTTTACTTCTCTCATGATGTCAATTCCCTATGTTGAATGGCTATAGTGAGGACAAGTTGCATAACTCAGTAGGCGATATGTGTTTAAGATTGGCATGAATTCGGCAATCATGACAACTCTTGACAAATTTGAGATAATATGCTTCCATAATGTTCCAACAGTATCCTTTTCTTTCTATCTTTTTTTGCTAAAATTATCCCATTCATATGTGATCCACATACACCATAATGCACTTCTTTTATAACTTTCTTAGCCTTTTCTTTATCTAGCCACCTAAGATGTACACCATTTGATTGCCTTTTGTAAAGTAGCTTACTAAAATACATAAATTGAGAAGCATGTCTCTTAAATGACATCTTTTCTTTATCATTAAATTCTTCATGATATTATCCTTTTTTGAGGTATTCTTCAATGTCATGGTATGGAGGGTGCTTTTCCTTTAATTCCCTTACCTGAAATGTTTTTATTTTTTTTCCAATTCATAAAAGGGTACCGATGATAAAGATATTAGTATGGTAGGTGACAATAATGTTCTTTTATGGTCTTGTGCACTTGCCAGACTTGCCAATGAATTTGCCATCTAGTTTTTTCTCTTAGGATAAAGTGGAATCTTATAGGAGAGAAGTTTTGTTTCATTTTGTTGACTGTTTCCATATAAGGCTTCAACTTTTCTTCTTTTATTTCATATTTGCCTTCTATTTGGAGGGTAACTAACAATGAGTCTCCCTATTTTTCCACATATTTTACTCTTAAAGCTAAAAGGGATTTCAAACCAAATAGGCACACTTCATATTTAACCACATTATTAGTAACTTTAAAGTTAAGTTTCCTAGCCATGAGTATTAATTCTTTTTTGAGTAGTAATAGGATTGCTCCTCTTTGGTTAAGTGCCCCATTGAAAAATATTTTCCATCCTTAGAGCCTTATTATCCCTAAATGTTCATTTAAGAATTCTATTTCCCATTCTAAGTCATTTATAATAGATTATTAAGCAAAGAATTTGGCTACAACTCTTATTTTTGTTGTCCTTTTGGTTACATACTCTATGTCATGCTTTTATAGGATCACTATCCATTATGCCAACTTTCCTAAAAGTGAAGGTAAAAAATATAAGTATATTAATGAATCTAATTTGGTAACTACAATCACTTTATAGGATAGGAAGTAATGGTCCAACTTCTTGATTGCCTAAATCATGGCAATGCATGTCTTTTCCACCTTAGGATATTTGACTTCATATGCTAAGTGCTTTCTACTAAGATAGCAAATTGCATTTTCTATCCCTTTATTTTTTTCTTGTGTAAGTATTGGCCCTACAAATTCATTTTCTATAACTAAATAAAGGATGAGAGGTTTTCCTAGTTATGGTGGTTGTAATATTGAGGGTGACATTAAATAGGCTTTAATCTTTCAAATACTTCCTAGCATTCTGGTGTCCATTCCAAAGGTTGATCTTTTGTTAATAACTTGAAGACTAGTTCACATGAGGAAGTGAGCTTGGCAATAAACCTCGAGATATATTAGAGTTTTCATAAGAATCCTCTTATCTCTTTCTCTGTCGTAGGGGTAGGCATGTCCTGTATGGATTTAATCTTTTCTTGGTCTATTTCTATGCCACGATGGCTTACCACACATCCTAGAAATTTGCCAAAAGTGACCTCAAACACACATTTTTTTAGGTTAAGCTTTAAATTATATTATCCCACTTTATCTAGGAGTTTTTCCAAGGCTTCCTTCTCTATTTTTGGATTTTAGTATCATGTCATCCATATATACCTTTACCTCTTTGTGTATCATATCATAGAGCATAGTGGTAGCCATACATTGTCATGTTGCACTTACGTCCTTTAATTCAAGTGGCATAACTTTGTAGCAATATGTTCCCTATTTGGTAATAAAAGTGGTTCTTATCTTATATAAGATTGCCATAATGATTTGGTTATACCCTAAAAACCATAAGCTAATGAGTACATGGCGAGGAAAGTGGAGTTATCTATGAGCATGTCTATATGTGTAAGTGCAAAATTGTCTTTAGGGCAAGCCTTATTTAGGTCTCGATAATCCACACATATTTTTACTCGACCATTTTTCTTAGGTACTAGAACTATGTTGGCCACCTAAGTGGGGAATTCCATTATGTCTAAGAATTTATCCTTTATTTGCCCACTTTATCCTTGATTTTACTAGCCTATTTGGGCCTTATTCTTTAAAGTTTTTACCTTACAAGTTTAACATCAAGATAAGTTGGGATGTAATGTTAAGCTATATTTGATATAATTTGGGCATGCCATTGTATGACTAGGAAAACACCTTTTTGTGTTTCTTTAAGGATTCTTCTATAGATTTCCTCTCTGTAGGAGTTAGATTATATGTTAGTTATATGATTTTAGGGTCTTGTTGGTGCCCTAAGTTAAATTCCATTGTATAGGTAGAGTTAATATTGAATATGCTTGTTAAAGGATCATTACTACATGTAGTACCATTAGGTAAGATGTAAAACAAGTAAGCAAAATTAGAAGAAACTTTATTGAATGAATCATCATCAAAATAATCTATTGTGAGAAAGAAATCATCTAAAGAATCCTCAACTACATCATTTAATTTACTATTTATAAACTCCTGAGCAAATTCCCATATGGCTATGATTGCTTTGAGAGTCATAATCTCTTCATTCTTATTATCCTTGCTTGTTATGTGCTCTATCTTTAAGATTTGTTCATCATCATCCTTGGAATTTGCTTCTTTGTACCTTCAATCATCTATCAAGTCTCTAAAGATTTTAAAACTAGGTTTAAGTATGACATTTTTTTGTATAGGTTCAAGTGAGCCATTATAAGGACTATTATTAATGAAAAATCCACTCAACTTGTTCCCTTGTTTTAGTCACTTATTCATCTCTTGGTATCTTAGCCCTTTTTTATCTGTTTGTCTTTTGAAATCTAGGTAGTTAGGGATTGCTTTACCATTTTTGCCTAGGTCCATTCCTAGGGAGAAGCCATGTTTCCTTATAATGTTTGACATATTAGGATCCATTTCATCTTCATATATCATAGCTATTTGAAATCACATTATTAGGGATTATTCTAAATTTATGCTTGTGATAGTATCACCTATGGTGGAAGCTTTTATTTGAACTATTTTAGTGTTCACTGGAAATTTAATCATTTGGAGAAGAGTGGATGGAACTCCTCTGAGTTTATGGAACCAAAGGTGTCTTCAATGTAACACCTCAACTTTCAATCCAATTTTTCAATAGGATAGAATTGGAACTAGAAGAAAAAGTAGGGAATGAAATGGATGGACAAATTGAGTAGAGTCGATTGGGGTGAACAATTGAGCGAAAAATGACCAAAGGGTAACATGGGAAATACGTGAGAAAGCTATGGGCAAAATTGGAAATGTGTATTTGGTGCTTAAAAGATGAACGAGACATGTGCAAAGGCGTGGGCAATAGGAATATGAAATGTGGAATACATAAAAATGTGAAAAGAATAAGGTTCGAGAGATGTCTCAGTAAATAGTGACATCGGGCTATAAATTGTGCATCTTGAGCCTAAAAAGAGTTAACTTGACCAAAAGGTATTATAAATTATTTGATACATTATAATTTAATTTGAGGTCATATAAGAGGTTAAAAATTGAAAACAAAATCTAGATTACGATCAATGGTGAATAGTAAACCATTCAGAACTGAACCAAATAATTAAAAAAATGTGCTCAAAATTCAAAATTGGCATATCCTAATACTAAAATAATTTGAGGAATATGAAAATTATGTAACCTGAAATTTTATGACATGGGAGGTATTAGAAAAAATTGAAGAAATAAATTGAAGAAATGAATATTTATAAGATAATATAATGGGATATTTGTGGAGAATTATAACCACTCTTAGATCGAATAGTTCCAAGCTAATCTAGGTCATCCAAGTGTGATCAAAATATGTCATAAATAACAAAAAAAAAGAGAGAGGGACATTTGGGATAAATCATGGCCTTACCATTGTTACCTCTTTTAATCCTACCCATAAATTCACTAATATAAATAATGAAATAATATAGAATAATCCTAATTTCAGCTAACACTTCTTTTCTTCTTCTCCCTTTATAGCCGAATTTCCCTCTCCTATCTCACTCCAACAAATTATTTGTGATCCTCCCATTAAATATCAAATTAGTACATTAGAATGGAAGCTCTCTTTAATTACCTCTTAAGGCCTCTTTAAGTTAGCATAGAAGGAGAAGAATAAATAGGAAAAGAAGAGATAAAGGTCAAGGGTTCATAGTCATTGCCAAGTTGGTTAGTTAATCTAAACTCAAATAATTTGAGGTTCATAGGAAATTATTTATGTATTTAATTAAAGACATATGATTAATGTTGATTTTAATGGGATTTATATGAGGAAAATTGATTATGAAAGGAAGAGATTTTAAGGAGATTGTGATGGAGAGATGAAAATGAGGATAGAAATTTGAAGTAAAGACAAAGGAAAGTCTATTAAGGTATAGGCATTCTAAATTCTATGAAATATGCTTATTTGTGTTAGTGTAAATAATAAATTTTTATGCTTAGTTATGGAAGGTATAGGAAAATAAAGAATTTGGTTGTTAAATTATATAGTTGGAGCAATTGTTCGATATATGAGTGTAGATAAATGAAAATAGATTAAGAGATAAAAAAAAATTCAAACAATTAAATATATTTGTATAACCAAATAAAATAATTTGTAAGACATAAAAAATATGTGTATATTCATGAATAAAGCATTAATTACATAATCAAGGGAATAATGAAATATATGCATATGATAAGGAATGAAACAAACATATGACAAGAAAAACATGTATAAGAAAGTATATGTTAGACATGGAAATAATTAATTAAGTTAAAAGTACATATAAATAAAAAGAGTAAAGCAATACTAATATTATTATTTTAGAATAGTTAAATGTAATATTATTACGTCAATATTAAACCCAATGAAATAAGTAAATAATTAAAAGAATGCATAAGTGGAAAATAAAATAGGAACCATGTGAGTATATGGAAATAATTAAGTAAATAATTAACATATTGCAAATATTCCAAAGAAAATATATATATATGAATGAATATATGAACATGTGTGTACAAGTATATATTATATTTAAGTAAAAGAAATTAATCATGTAAAGTAAAATATGAAACATATGTGTAA
>CANXYI010127476.1:0-12663 GCA_948208565.1 Hura crepitans
TCCTTTTTTTTGAATTGCTACTAAATACACTGTCTAGAACTTATGGAGACTCAATTACTATGCTAAAATTAGTGAACTAAGCTTTGATTTGGGAAGAAAATGAAAAAAAAATGGTGAATCTTTAAATTTTGCTGCTGTCAAGTTTTTTTAAAGAAATAAAAGGGAGTGTTTTATGTGCACTTTGACCTAAAGTTAAAGTGGGAAGGGTATTTATAATTTTTAGGTTTTTTTATACATTCAAAAATTCATTTCTCCCTCATTTTTAATCTTTTAACTATCATTTCACTTTTAAAAATTGAATAAATCAAGTCTTTAATTGCTATAAAAATTAAGGCTCAAAAATCAAATTAAAATGTCAATTTTACACTTTTTGAAATTCAAAAAGAATACTTCCTGACCTAAAAAAATCTTGATTCTAGTGCCATTATACTTAATGGAATTTTTTAGTATCAAGTTAAACAGTTCTCATAATTTTTTAAGCAACTTTGAAAATTATTTTTGGTTCAGCTTTACCTTGGTCGATATTAATAATTCACTATCGAAAAATTTTTCTTAGCATTTTAACCCCATCAAATTAACTCTGATAAATTTCAAACTTTGCCCAAAATTATTTTTTGACTAATACTTTCATCTTGTAACTTCAGTACACCCTAAACCTTGAAAGTATTATTCATAAAATAATAAATTTTTGTGTTGTTACACCAGAAGACCATTGGTGAATATGAGAAAGAGTTCACCATGCTTAGTAGATATGTTATAAACACTATCACAATTGATGTTGATAAGTGTAAAAGATTTGAGAAAGGACTACATGTTAACATTAAGTTCGAAGTGGTGCTAATGAAGATAAGAGACTTCTTATAATTGGTATCAGTCTATAGATCCACTAAGGGAGCATAGAAAGAGAGGAAGGAATTCTATTAGATGAAAAGAGCAGGGGTTAGGGAGTATGTAGTGCTACTCCACCATCAGGCAAAAGGTATAAAGGATTGCAGTTCGGTTTGACTCTGCAATACTAGAAGTGAGGCCAGTCACAGAAACTAGCTCAGAGTGGTAAAAGAAAAGTAAAATAGTTAAAGTCTTAGGCTACTTCAACACCAGGGTCAGTGAGCAAGAAGGGTCCGGCTCCTCTATGTCTAATATGTTCTAAATGGCACAGGGGAGACTGTTGGATGAATATGCCAAAAGTGTGCTTTTCTTATAAACAAAAGGGTTATTTTTGTAGAAATTGTCCTAAAGGATAGAGTGTGGGTTAGAGACCAGAATTTACATAGATTGGAAGTTAAAGGAGTAACTAAGGAAAAAGGAAAGAGGAACTCAAAGAGGTAGGTTAGAGTCCCAATTTGAGTAAAGAGCACCTACTTAATAATATGCCATTAGATCTCACAAGGATGTGGATGAGCCAGACATCATAGTTAGTACTTTTCTTTTATTCTTCTCTCCTATTTTAGCATTGATAGATCTAGGGTCTACACATTCATATGTATGCACATCATGTGTAAGAGACTGGGGTTAGTTTTAGAACCACTTGACCTAGAAATCATGGTTAGCAACCCCATAGGCCAACATATGGTAGTTGACATAATTTATAGAGATTGCCCTTTAAGAATACAAAATCATTAGTTTCTTGTTGACCTGATAGAGTTATCTTTTGATGATTTTGACTTGATATTAGAAATAGACTAGTTGTCGAAATAACAAGATATCTTGGACTATAAGCGTAAGTGGTTAACTCTTTAGACTATTGATAAGTTTGAAATCAAAGTCATTAGAGAGAGAATCAATTTCTTATCTAATGTGATATCTACAGTCACTGCAAGGCAGTTGATGAGGAAGGCTTGTCAGGCATATCTTGCTTATGTGTTTAACACTAGAATAGAAAAACTAGATGCAACTATGTTACCAATTGTGGCTGAGTTTATGGATTTTTTTTGGAAGAATTACTAGATTTGCCACTAGAGAGATAACTTGAGTTCAATATTAAAGTTCTTTTTGGTACTGCTCTGGTGTCGATAGCCTTATATTGAATGGCACTAGTAGTATTAAAAGAGTTAAAGCTTTAATTGCAAGAGTTGCTATGCAAGGGTTTTATCAGATTGAGTGTTTAACCATAGGAAGCATCGGTTCTATTTGTTAAAAAGAATAATGGTTCACTTTAGTTATGTATTGATTACTGATAGTTGAATAAAGTGGCCATCAAGAATAAGTATACTCTACCATGGATACATGATCTATTTGATTAGGTTAGAGGAGTTGGGGTGTTCTTTAAGATAGATTTGAGATTTGGATACTACCAGGTATGAGTAAAGGTGTTAGATGTGGATAAAACTACATTTAGAATAAGGTATGGTCATTATGAGTTCCTAGTAATGTCATTTGGGCTTACTAATGCTCTTGTAGCATTCATAGACTTGATGAATAGAGTCTTCAAGCTTTATCTCGACCAGTTTGTGGTAGTCTTCATAGATGACATTTTGGTTTACTTGAAGAACAAGGAAAAGCATGAACAACACTTGAGAATAGTTCTTTAGATTTTGAGAGAAGAAAGCCTATATGCCAAGCTAAGTAAGTGTGAGTTTTGGTTGAGTGAAGTGTCTTTCTTAGGACATATAGCATTAGCTGAAGGTATTAAAGTTCATCCTAGTAAGATAGAAGTAGTAATAGAGTGAAAGCTACCTAGGAAGCATAGAGATCAAGAGTTTTGTTAGTTTGGCAAGGTACTACAAATGGTTTGTTAAAGGGTTTTTCTTTAATAACTATTACTATGACATGGTTATTAAGGAAGGATGTTTAGTTTTTCTAGGTTGACAAGTGTTGAAATAGCTTTTATAAGCTTAAGGCCACATTGATAGAGGCTTTGATTCATGTGCAACTAGTTTTGGAAAAAGACTTCACCATATACAGTGATGCATCTCATAATAGATTAAGGTGTTTTTTGATACAAGATGGCAAGGTTGTTGCCTATGCTTCAAGATAGTCAAAACCTCATGAGAAGAATTATGCTACTCATGATTTAAAGCTTACAGCTATTTTGTTTGCTGTAAAGTTTTGGAGACATTACCTACATAAGGAGAAGTGCTACATCCATATAGATCATAAGAGTCTAAAGTATCTTTTTACTAAGAAGTAGCTAAACTTGAGACAAAAGAGGTGGGTGGAATTAATTAAGGATTATGACTACTTAATTGATTACCATTAAGGGAAGGCCAATATAATGTTCGATGCTCTTAATAGGAAGTTCATGGTAGCTATGAATGTTAATTTACAGCTTGTAAGTGATAGTGCCTTATTAGCTGAGATATAAGTTTAGCCTTTTTTGATATAACAAGTGAGGGATTGTTAAATAGATGATTAGAGGCTGATGAGTATCATAAATACTATCAACGAGGGGAAGCCGATAGAGTATGAGATAATGGAAGATGGTTTTTTGCACCATTACGATAGAATTTATGTCCTAGATATGAAGGAGTTAAAGAAGAATATTATATAAAAACCCTATAGTGCTTCTTATGTGTTGCATCCGTGTGGCACCAAGATGTATTAGGATTTAAAGCTTTCTTATTGGTGGTTAGGCATAATGAGAGATGTGTTAGAGTATGTGATGTGGTGCCTTACTTGTCAATAGGTAAAGGCAGAGCACTAGGTTCCTTCTAGATTGCTTCATCTTATCACAATTCTAGAATGGAAATCAGATAGAGTGACCATGAACTTCGTGGTTTAGCTACCTATGACAAGGAACAAGTGTGACTCAGTATGGGTAATTATGGATCATTTGACCAAGATAGCCCATTTTATACTAGTAAGAATGAACTGCTCATTAGAAAGGCTAGTAGAGCTTTATATAGATTAGATAGTTAGATTGCAAGGAGTGCCATCTTCGATAATATTAGATTGGGATCCAAGGTTCACATTGAGGTTTTGGAAGAAACTTCATAATACCTTAAGTACTCAATTGAGTTTTAGCATAGCTTTCCACCCATAGACTGATGGTCAATATGAGAGGGTTATTCAGATTCATAAGGATATGTTAAGGGGTTATGCATTAGAGTTCAAAAGAAGCTAGAATCGATAATTGTCTTTGGCTGAGTTCACTTATAACAATAGTCATCAAGTAAGTCTTGGCATGGCTCTATACGATGCCTTATATGAAAAAAAAAGTGCATAATGCCTTTGTGTTGGAATGAGCTCAATGAAACTAAGCTCAGTGAAACCAAGCCTATGAGGCTAGACTTGATTCAAGATGCAGAAGAAAAGGTAAGGATTATCACAGAGAGACTTAAGGTAGCTTCTGATAAATAAAAGTCTTATATATACTTAAAGAGAAAAGAGGTGAAATATGAAATGGGTGATAAAGATTTTCTCAAGACCTTGAAAGAAGGTGTTGCATTTTAAGAAAAAAAGGAAGTTGAGTCTTAGGTTTATTAGGCCATACAAGATCATAGAACATGTGGGACCAGTAGCCTATTGACTAGCTTTACCTTTAGAACTTCGTTAAATCCATAATGTCTTTCATGTATCCATGCTCAAAAGATATAGGTTGATCATATGCATGTGTTAACAATAAAAGATATAGAAGTTAATCTTGGTTTGTCCCACAAAAAGGAACCAGTGAAAATTATTGATAAAGTAGAGAAGGAATTGAGGAATAAGACAGTACCTTTAATGATGGTTCTCTGGAAATACCATAAGATAGAAGAAGCAACTAAGGAGACAAAAGCTTAAATGAGGGAGCAATATCCACACTTGTTTGAACAAGGTAATATTTTAATATAGAGGACAACATTTCTTTAAGAGGGGAAGAAATGTAACGCCTTAAAAAATCTCAATAATTATAAATAGTACTTTCTCGTGATAAATAGTATTCCTAAGACTCAAGATACATTAGAGACACCAAATTAAAGTATTAATCAAAAAATAATTTTAGGTGAAGTTGAAATCAATCCAAGGTCATTAGAGTAGTTAAAAATGCAAAAAAAAAAAAAAAGGTTTTTACAATAGTGTTATAGGAATAGTGACCAAGGCAAAGCTGAATCGTAAATTAATTTTAAAGTTGCTTAAGAAATTACAAAAATTATACAACTTGATACTTAAAAATTTCAATGAGTCCAATGGCTCTAGAATTAAAATTTTTCAATATCAAAAAGTAATTTTTTGAGAAATTGGGCAATATAAAAATAACAAAATTAAATTTTTTTTTTGTGTTTTTAGCATCAATTTTTAGAGGCATCTAAGGGATAATTAAAGTGATTTATTGCTATAAATATGGCAATTTAATTTGCTCAGGAAGAGAAGAAAAATTAGGGGAAAATGTTGAATAGTGAATTTTTGAAAGAGGATATAAATAGGTGATTTTGGCTTAAATAGTCAAAATCACTATTCACCTATCTCTTCTAAAAATTCCAGCCGACACTCCTCTCTATCCCTCTTCATTTTTCTTTCTACATTCCTCCCTTTATATCCAAAAATCATCACACCACAATTGAACCATAAAATATCTACATGATTTTGAGCCTCTAGGAAGTGGAAATTTCGGAAATGGGTGCATGAAATTATCAATTTTTCAATAATATAAATAATAAACACAAAATTTTTGAGTAAGATTTTTTGACTTGTGTTACTTTTCCTAGATACTAGAGGTTCCCAAAAGTCAAGATATTGCTTTAGTTTGATTTTTAGAGTTTTAGTTGATTTATTGTGGATTTTAAAGTTTTGTTCGATTTATGTTAGGCTCTTTCGAACCACGACAAGGGAAAAGTGAAGGCATAGATGGGTCTTCAAGAACCTTTTCAATTATTTTGGTATGTGAAATCTAAATAGTATGGACAATTTTAATTAGAGCTATTAAATGCACTTATTATGTAAATTTGGAATTAAATGCTTATTTTTGTGTATAGATAGAAATGGCATGTTTGAGTGTGTATTATGGATTCTAATGAATGTATGAGATTATTTTGAATGCCTAGAATGCATTAACTTTGAGTGGATGTGATAATTTTACTAGAATCTCATATGATGCCTTAATATGTGATATATTGAGATGTAAGTAACTAGAATTAGATAGAGTAGTTGAATAGACATAAAACTTGTTAATTATGATTATATGGCATGATTAAGAATGGATAAAAATGACAAGAAGCATTAAACATGTAATATGTTCCATATAAGCTTTAGGTGGGTGTGTGTAAATCATGTGTGAAAATGCTTTTATGTACACTAGTAAGCTTGGAATTAGTATGTTAATGCATGAATGATAATGGATGATATAGAACATCATAATATAGTCAATTTGGGTGATATAGCGAAAAATGCCTTGATGATAAAGGAAGAGGTTATGAATACTTGCTATTATGAAAGGTTAAATGTGCTAAATGTGTAGGTATATGTCATGGCATGTGTGTGAAACTACATGACCAATACTCTTGAGTTATGTATTAAGAGGAAATGAATGTCTTAAAATGATCAAATGGCATAAAAATCATATTGAGGCATAAAGAAGGTAATGGCTAAATGGTTTTGTAATAAATATGCATTCATACACTATAATGTTAATTCAAGTTATTATATTGCTTTAAAAGCAAAAATGGAGAGCATTATTGAAATAGGTTCATAAAATGAATGAGAAAGTAATATCATGAATATGTATATATGGGCATGATAATTAAAGGGATAAATAATTTGTTAAACTTTAAATGAATATGTTTTGAAGCTTAACTAAAGATGGGTTTGTTAAGAACTTATAGATTGGCATAAAGGACTAAAGTGGTTGAATGGGCTATAATATGACCATAAGCTTAAGGCTTATTGAATGGCAAATTTTTAATGCTCTCATGTTTAGTCTTACTAAATTAATGTGAACATAATGCATGGTATGATGAAAGGAAAAGATAGACCTTAAAAGGGTTTTAAAATCCAAAAAAGCATAAAAAGGGGCATAAAGGGCACATTATGCCATGAATTGTGAAATTGGGAAACTAAAGGCATAAATGAATTTAAAATTCTATTATGACCTTAAAGTGGGTATAAAAATGTGAAATGCGAGTTAAAAATATATAATGCAAGTGGATAATGCTTATTGAGCATGGACATGGCACAATTTAATGCCCAGGATTTGAGGCTTTATGAATAGTGCCATAGGGTTCGAGAACTGTGCCTAGGTTATAGGGTCACTTACACGTAGATTAAGATAGGGGTACTGGTCATGAAACTTCAAGGGGTATTAAGTTGATGAAAATGTTGAAATTTAAAAATTTATCAAAACCAATAATTCATTTTTAGTAGTAAAGAATGCATCTATGCAATAAAAAATTTTCAGACCGAGATTGACCCGGGATATGCTCGGATAGACCCAAAAATAGTGGACCCTGAAGCTTAAAAATTCCACTAGATTCATCAGTGAAAGAATTTTCAAATTCTAAGGTCATTTGTGAATTCTTATAATTTTTTAGGTTAACATGCAAATTGTGGCAGTCTAAAAACTATCTCATTGATGGAATCTGGCAACAAAAATTTACAAGCAGATAGAGGGGATTAAAATATGAATTTTAAAATGAACGACATAATTTTCCAAGGTTTGAGTAAATTACTAAGAATTTTTAAAGTTTGTTAAAAAGTTAGGATGGTTTCAAGATTTTTGTGAAGTGTCAGGAATACCCTTGTCATGTCAAAAGTGGACCCACACTATGCCAAGTGGCCAAAGAGGCTTGCCAAGTGGCAAACCTCACTTGACATATGGATTTCCACTTGGAATGAAGAAAAATCTTCTTCCTCCTTTCCTTGTTGTTACAAATGCTTGAAGAGAAGAAACCAGTTGCTAAATTTAATTTTCATTTGCTAGGCACCATGGGGAAAAAATTAGGCAAAAAGGACTTCTCAATTGAGGGATAAAATTCATCAAAGCTTACTAGTTTAGATTGTCTAGTATAGTGACCCTTACATCAGTTAATAGTTGTTTCTCCTCCATTTCTTTGGTTTTTTGGCTACCATTTGATGCTAGATCATTCTTAACACTTGTGTGACTATGTGTATGAGGTGTTTGTGGCAATTAAAGGGTAGATTGAAGTCCACAAAAGGGGAGGAAAGTGACCATAGGAGTTAGATAGCTTGGTATTGGGATTCAAGGGACTTCTATCACTTGTTAGTGAATTTAAAGCATTTCTTTCATGCAATAAGGTGTTTAAAAGGATGAGCAATAGTTTAGGATGGCTAGAAAGTTGATTTAATCAAAAATTCCTTTTAATGTGTTGGTTGATTAAATGATTACTTAGTGAATTAGGTAGCAAAGGTTTAAAGAACATAGAAATTTAACTTTAATTACTTATTGATTTTGGTGTGTATGGATGGTTGGATGGGATATCTAATGTCTAGAATATGAATTAAGAAGTACTTGGCCTGTTAGAATGAGAATTATGGCAATTGTGATTGGAAAACATCATAAGATGTATCTCCCATGCTTGTACCCAAGAACTGCCATGAGTGTGTTCTATGTGTGATGCATTGGAACTTATGAAAATTGGCTTGGAATTGGGTATGTATGTGTGTAATTATGTTCATGGCATATATGTGTGGATAGGTATTGATATAATGTGAAAAAGGAATGGAATTATGTGTTACTTTCCTTGTTACCTGAGAGCATGTTCATGGCAATATGGCTTATTGAAATGTTAGGTATATAAATTATATTGGTTAAGGAAATTATCTTATAATGACCTTAAATTGAATAATGTATATGGCATGTTGATATACTAAATACACTTTGAGAATGTATCTTTAAGTGACTAGAAAGGTTGAACTAAAACATATGGCTATGACCTAAAACAATTACTTAAAAAGTGGCTTGAAATGAACTACGAGAATTGAACATTGTGCATTTGGGGCTAAATTTGGGATATAAGTATAAATGGCAATTATTTCTATTGTTTGGCCTTGGAAGTGACCTAGATATGATTGGCTTTAAACCTATGAATGTGCTTAATAAGATGTTGAAAACTATGCTGAATTTAGACTTAAAACAGTCTAACAAATTTATCTTGAAAACTAGTCAAAATGACATGTAACTATCTAATTGACCATTACCTAAACCAAAAATGTCACTGGATAGAAAGTGTTACTTTTTGAGAATTAATGATATTATAAATTATAATATATTAAACCTAGTATATTGGTAATAACAAAACTTAATAATAATTTGGAATTTTTACCCGGCAAAGCCAAAATATGGCTATACCAGACTAAGTGAAAATAAATCAAAGGATAGAATTTATAACTAGTTATTATTGTGACTTAAATATTATAAAAACACTTTTAGTTAATAAATAGACTTAAAATAAGCTACTTAGCCCATTAGTTAGACACCTACAGGATGGGTTGGCTAGTCAACTTAGGGTTTTTACAGCTACTAGTTGTCTAATGTTCAGGCAATGAATATTATTTGTGGCTAGAGAGGCCTACGGGCTAATCTCTATTATGTCACATAGATGTTGAGATATTTATTTATGGCTAGGAAGGCCTACAAGCTAATCCTTATTATGGCACATATGCCGGTGTAGTGACATAGGTCAAGAATAGGGACTATTGCACTAGTTTATTTTCCCTCTAGATCTAGTGTTTTTAAATGTCATCTTCCTAGTTAAGCTAGTAAATTGAATTAAGTGAATAATCAAATGGCATGAAAATACAATTAAGCATAATTGGATAATATTTTTTGAGTAATTGGTGAAATACGAACTTAAGGGCATTTTGGTCATTTTACACATATGTTGTTAAATAAATGGATTAATGTAAAGCACGTGTGCTATGAATATTAATAATTATTTTAAATGATTTATGTGAGTCAAAAAGGTTATTTCATGACATATAAATGCCTTAGGGCCATTTTAGTAATTTAGCACCATGTTATATAAATTAAATCAAATAACTTGGTAAACTCAACTATTAGTCTACACATGTATGAAAAGAGATAGTACCATACTTGCTTTGGTGCACAAGTACTCAAGAGCAAAATCCTACCTCGTAAAGCGTATCGATAAGAGTTCAGAGGATACCTTTGAAGGAATATGATGTAAATGTTGTATAGTTTTGATATCTATGTACCTAGGTGGGAATTGGGTAGAAACATGTATTTAAGCTTTGTTTATGTGATGTATATAAGTAAGCATAAAGTGTTGATGTAAATAAATAGAACTATATGTTTAGAAATGATGCTTGTTGATGTTGTGAGCTTAAGGCTATATATGTGTATGTTTTTATCTATGGCCTAAGGCCTATAATTGCTATGTGATAGTTACTGATGTTAGGTTGAGAATGGGGGACCAGATAGGTCTAATAGTTATGGAAGGTTTATAGAAGTGATTAAACATGCATTTGAATTTTTTGGATAGGAACCCGGATAGTTGTTATGCTACCGAAATTTATAAAATTTTTGGGAATGTCCCGTAATTACTTGGAATTGACATCCTTTCTAAGATTACAACTTGAACAAGATATTAAACCAAATGGAAGTGAATTTGGAAACAAAGTATGTTAAACTGATGTGAAGCAATACAAGTTATATGAATGGTACTAGTGGTCAATATTTGGATGGGTAACCTAGGAGTGCATGCATCATCTATGGGGTTTCTTAGGGAATCTAGTAAGGGGTGTCACATTTAATGTTATTAGAGCTTAGATTTAATATTCCTCGATAGAGTACGTGGATATCAAATGTTTAAGATTCTAATTCCTCTAAACTATTCTGTTGTATGAGGTTAATAACTTATTCTTTTATAGTAAGCATATGGCTAAATAGGCATCTAGAGTAGGGCCTGAAGAGGTGGCTAGTTTTGCACCAACTATAATTTAGGGGGTAAGCAATACATCTATACTAGAACCCAGTGATGCTGCATAGTAGCCTTTTCCACTAGTGCCTAGTTAATAGCAGGCTTAAGCATCATCTGCCTTGTTGCAACAGATAGTAAATTTGCTCCAATAAACTTCCATAGTTGTTGGTGTTGTTCCACCTCTACCTCCTTCAATACCAATACCACCTCCACCACTAGCTTTCCCATAGAAGACTTCTTTATAGAGGTAAAGAAAGATGGGAGCTATTGATTTTCTAGGAATGAGAGAGGACGATGTTGCTAGAGCTGAGTAATGGCTAGACAGGACATTTAGAGTTTTGGAGTAGCTAAATTGTATTGAGGCTAAGAATGTGTAAAGTGCTACTCATCTTCTACAGGAAGAAGCTCACAATTGGTGAACACTGAAGAAAAACACTAGTAGAGTTAACCTAGGAATTTTTCCTTAAATAGTTCAGGAAGAGATACATAACTAACTCCTATAAGGATAAAAAGAGACAATAATTCCTAGATTGGAAGTAATGAAAGAGAACAGTGTCAGAATATGAAAAGGATTTTATAGATTCCTAAAGTGTGCTGAGGAATTCATTCTTAACTAGGCAGAGAAATGTAAGAGATTTCTAGCAAGACTGAATATGGAGCTGAAGATGTAGATATCTAATATAAGAGAGAGGGATTTTGTTGTATTAGTATCAATAGCATATGTTATAGAAGAAATGCTATAAGAAAAGAGGGACCTTTTCTACAAAAAGAGGTAGTTTACTATAGAATAGTCTAGTATAGTATCAGGAGATGGGAAAAAGAGGAAAAAGGGTCAGTTACAGGCACAATCTCAACCTAGGTCTCAGTATAAGATAGGATATCAGGGGTCAAGACAGGCATAGACCTAGAGGTTAGAACAAGCTTCAACTATTATACCACAATTACCTCCTCGCGCTGGTAGTACTTCAAGCACAGGGGGCAACAGGAATAGACCTCCCACATGTAGCACTTGTCAGAGAAGGCACTGGGGGTAGTGTAGAGTAGGTCAATATGGGGAATATTTCTAGTGTGGTTCTAAAGATCACTATAGAAAAGACTGTCCTTAAAAACTAGTAAAGGGTAATCAAACATATACTTTTAATGTTACACCATAGAATAAAGGACATAAGCAGAATAAGGGTGAGCAACTTAGTGCTATCTAGGGTACTAGATTAAAAGCTCATGCTCCAGTGAGGTAGTATGCTATGAAAGCTGGAGAAGAGGCTACAGCAGTAAATGTTATTAATGGTACATTTTTATTTATTTGATGTTCCAATTTTAGCTTCAATTGATCTTAGTTGTACACATTCATATGATGAACTGAACAAGTATAGAATAGGGGATTAGAACTTAAGAATGTTAATGTTGATATTAGAGCTAGTAATCTTATAGGATAGAGTGTTATTGTGAAAAAGATATATAGACAATATCCTTTAGTGATCTAATGATATAGTTTCTCAGCTAACTTGATTAAATTGCCTTTTAATGAATTTGATGTGATATTAGGAATGGACTAGTTTACTAAGCATCAGGCCATCATTGACTATAGACATAAGAAATTGACCCTCTAAACTATAGAAAGACTAATAGTGATAGTGGACATTGAGAGACATTTATTGAATAATCTTATTTCTACTGTTAAGGCATAAAAACTCCTTCAGAAAGGATGTGAGAAATACTTGGCCTACATTGTTGACATGAATGTTTCCAACTTTAAGCTTGAAAACTTTCTTATTGTATCTAAATTCCTTGATTTCTTTCCTAAAGAGTTGCTAGGTTTACCACCTCAAAAAGAGCCTAATTTTGAGAT
>CANXYI010127574.1:0-11913 GCA_948208565.1 Hura crepitans
TTGTCTCCTGTTTCCCAACCCCGACAATACCCATTATCATGCACTAACTCCCTATCAAATTAACATCTTCAAAATTTCTTTTGTGGAAAATGCAACTCATGTCTCTACTAAAAGGATGTCGTCTACCACATTTGATATATGGTTCAAAAGAACTATCTTCAAAACTTCTTAATAGCAGTACTCCTAATCCAAAATTTGCTCATTTGGAGCAAAAGACCAATTAGTCTTAAGCTGGATAATCTCTTTTGTATTTGAGAGCATTTTGCATCGAATCATTGGTGTCAAGTTTACTGGAACAGCATGGTTGAAATTAGAAACTTCTTATGCTGCTAGTTCTTGTCCCTAAATTCAAGAACTTAAGTCTCAACTACACTCTTTAAAGTGAGCTAATAATTCAATTTCTATTTATGTTGAAAAGGCTAAACCAATTTTAGATTATCTTGCAGCAATCCAAAGTCTTATCAATGGTAAAGATTTGGTTGAAGCCATTTTAGATGGCTTAGGTCCTACCTTTCAACCATTTGTAAGAGCTTTAAAAGCAAGACTAGATATTGTCTCTTTTGATTACCTTCATGGTCTTCTCTTAAATGAAGAATGACAATTATAAATAGATAATATAGGTAATGGTCAACTACTTACACCAACTACTAATTTTGTTCATGCATAAACCACTCCTTGGGTATGAGGGTACAGTAGTACCTAAAAAGGCAGAGGGAATTCCATAAATTCTTTTAATTATTCTAATACTTCTTAACATGTTCATAGTCAACCCCAACTATAGCTACTAGAATTGATTTAAGCATGATACTATGTTATAATTGTTATGGACATTATCACTTGGCTTAAGTTTGCCTTTCTCCCAAATTCACTTAAGCTCTAAACCTTCCATCACTAACAGCTTATCATAATACCTCTATTGTACCTTTTAGTGACCAAAACTAGATTTTTAACACAAGAACAACACATCATCTCACCAATGATATGGGAAATCTTGACATTCACTCTAAATATCAAGGTCTAAAAGAAGTGACACTCAGTAATGGATCTAAAATTCCTATTCTTCATATCGGTTAATCTAAATTGAGTGCTTCTAATAATTCCTTCCTATTATCTGATGTTTTTCTTTCACCTAATGCTTCTCAAAATTTAATCTTAGTTGGTTCACTTACTCATTCTAATCCTATTTCTATTAAATTTTTCTTCAATTCCTTTATTACAAGGGATTTGAACATCTAAGAAATATTGTATAAAGGCCTAAATAATCAAGGACTTTATGTTATTCCTTCATCAGTTTTCAAGTCTACAACAATTCAAGCCAATCATGCTTTTGTCACTACTTGGCACACTTATTTTGCTATGCTAGTATTTCAACTGTTAGGAATTTAATTAATGTGCTTTCTTTGTTTATTTTGAATAAGAATTTTACTAAAGTATGTCATCCTTGTTCTGTTAGCAAAATTCATTGCTTACCATTTTCTTTCTTCACCTTTACTGCTAACAGTCCATTAGATTTAATTTGCTCAGATCTTTAAGGACTTATATTTATTAGTTCTATCAATCATTATCATTACTATGTCCTATTTTATGATTATCATAGTAAATACACCTAGCTATATTTTTTTAAACATAAATTAGAGGTCATGAATATTTTAATCAATTTTAAAAATGCCATTAAGACATACTATAGTCAAAAAATTAAAATGTTCCAGTCTAACTAGGGAGGTGAATTTCAAGCTTTATATTCCTATCTCATAGAACATGGCATTCACCATCGAATTTCTTGCCTTTATACCTTATAACAAAATGGCTATGCAGAAAGAAAACATCAACATGTATTGGAAATATGGCTAGCTTTATTGTCTCATGCTAAACTTCTAGAAAAATTTTAGACTTGTGCCTTTGATACTGCCATTTACATAATTAATTGATTACCAACTCCATTTCTTCAAAATTACACATGATATGAAAAAAATTTTGGCAATGCTCTAGATTATATGCATTTATAGGTTTTGGTTGTTTATGTTATCCATGGTTAAAACCTTATGTCCATTCTAAATTACAACCATGTTCTATAAAATGCATTTTCTTAGGGTATAGTAAGTCTCATCAAGGCTATTGTTGTTATAATCTTAATATCAAAAATATGTATGTCCCATGCCATTATATTTTTTATGAATAGAAATTCCCATTTCAATGGTTATGTGATGCGTCTTCTTCAATCAATAGTTTAGATTCTATTCAGACTTGTCCATCTTTTATTTTTCAACCTGTCATCTAACAACCTATCTTATCCATATCCAACCCTTCATCCTCTACTCCAACTAGAACTCCTCAAACTTTGACGTCACAAATACCAAGAAATAGTCAACCACTGTATAAACAACATTAGCCTCTTATTTTACCCCCTAGCATTGCCAACTCACAGCCTGATAATTCACCAAGGAAGGTTACTCGATCTCAAACAAGATACTTGATGCCTAAATACCCCTTCACTCTTACTGCTACTATGATGGTGCTTCCAAACCCTTCTTCTTACATTAAAGCTATTAAATCAGCACATTGGAGGGAAGCCATGAATCATAAGTTCCATGCCTTTTTGTGTAATGGTACTTAGGAGTTGGCACCACCTATAGCTTCTCAAAATGTTATTGGCTGTAAGTGGATCTTTATGACCAAATGGAGATATTGAGAGGTATAAAACACGTCTTATGGCCAAGGGGTTCCCCTAATGCCCCAAAATTGATTACTTTGAACATTTAGCCCCATTATTAAATCAAACAACATTTGGTTAATCCTTGCTCTTGTTGTCAATTTTGGTTGGAATTGTATTCAATAGGATGCCTCCAGTGCCTTTTTGCATGGTGAGTTACAAGAAACAGTGTATGTGGCTCAACTTATTGGCTTTATTGATACTTTTAAACCTTATCATGTTTGTCATTTATAGAAATCCATTTATGGACTGTGTCAAGCACCCAATGATTTTCATAAGTGTCTCATAAAAACTCTTCTTACTTTTAGTTTTGTGTGCTCGAAAGCTAATAATTCTCTTTATATTTTTTGAGCTCAAGTAGTTGTAGTTTATTGTCTCTTATATGTTGAGGATATAATTATCACAGGTAATTCTAGTGCCCATATTCAATCTCTTATTGATTTCTACAATCAAAATTTTATATTCAAAACCTCAATACTGTAACACCTTTATACGCAATCGATAAATCGGTTCAAATACAGGATGTCACATGTTTGGTCCCATTACTGATTCTCTTTCATGTGATTTATACTCTTCATTTAGTTCTCTTAGTATGATTATTCTATCCAAAATTTACATACCACTTTAATTTCTCATTAATCATATCACACATTTACATCACATTTAGATAAAACATATTTAAACAAATATTTAGATAGCGCATATTTAAACAAGTTAATAATATTATTAATATTTAAAAGTCATTTAGATAACTATCAATTACATTTTTTTATTCATGTACAATTAATATAAAATTACTATTCATATACATAAAATTTTATGTATAATTTCTTACTAATAGTACGGGTACACTTTAGCAGTCAAAGATGCTTGTGGTGGACTCCCCTAACTTGTACTTCTTATCTATGTGCTCTTGTCATTATTAGAACTTAACCTGCCACTTTGCCCAACCTTACAAAAACTTATAGATTAGCAAAAAGCCAATGCATTAAGCAGAATTTCTTAGTGGTGTATTCTAATATTATTGAACTTGTAATTGTCTTTACTATTACATTTTTTTATCTAATTCCTTGCAATCTTCCTTCATCCATTCATTTTACTTATGTCTATAATCTTACAAGTGTATGTGTTTTCCAACTAATTCCCTATCATTCTTATGACTCTGTATGTTATGTTCAACTAATACTTTACCTTTACTCTATATGCTTCTCTTAAGCTTTCTTTACCTATTAAATAAAGTTTGTGTGATATTTTTTCCTTATTATCTCTTATCTCATATATTAACTCATATGCCTTTTAATAATTAACTTATACATTTCTAGTACTAGTATGATTCTTATATAAAATTTCGTGTAATCAATTCTTGTGTTCATGTATTACATATAAATCCCTTTTTGTATAATCATATTTCTCATAACACGTTTAATCATCTTATATGTATCTTTCTTTTTTCTTTACACATGGTTATAATTATTGTACATTTCTTTTACCTAATCGGATACATGCACTCTTTTGCATATTTAATGTTATATGCTAAGCTCGAAGCTTAATAATGTGTACAATCAGATGTATCACATTGCATTGTATTAGATATTTAAGAAAATAATATAATCTTTACATAGCTTTCATATCAACTCATAAGTATATATGGATAACATAATTTCATTTTATGTAATTTATGATTATAATACCTACTATGAAATCTTACACATGTCTCACTTATCATTATAATGTTTAATTATCTTTATTTCTATTCTATACTTATTTAGCCCATACTCGATAAACACCATCTAAATACTAGATAATGGGATGTCAGCCATAGAGGCTTTATTAGATGCGAAGTGGCCCACATTTTAGACCTCATGATTATTACATTAGCATAAGTATATATGCAGGGCCTTACTAGACCTTACAGTGGCTGCACCTGCATGAATGTATGCAGTGGCTCTATAGAACTCAAAAACAGCTACACTTGCATAAATGTACGAATGACACTAAGGACCTTAATAGTGGTTGCACCCGTATGGAATGTATATATCTATCAATAAATGTATATACAATGGCTCTATTAGACCTCACCAGCTATTACACCAGCATGAAAGGAGACATCGAGGTGTCCTAATAGCTACTAAACTCCTTAGTTGATCAGTCAACCTATCCAACCTAGGTTGTCTAACTTATATAGGCTATATCATGTATTTACTTAGTTGCATATATATTACATAATTTACATACATTTTTACATGCTCTTTGATCCTTACTTGATCATGTGATATAGTTCATCTTTTTATTCATCATCATATCTTTGCATCCTTTGTACGTAACTTAAGTTCATAACATATTAATAATATAGGTAGTCAGGTCATTTACATAACCATATGATTCATTTTATCTCTATTGTGCACATTTGTGATAAACTTTAGCATCACATTACAATTACATAATCATATTTCCAAAAAATTTATAATTCATAATCATAACATAGTCTCTTACAATCATTATAAACATATTCATGTTCGATTTCACATCATAACTATATTATCCGTAAAACATATATTCTAATTATGTTTGTTATTTACGTTCCATGACTTAGAATTTCCTTTATTTATATACTTATTTGTAAATATTTTAATTAACTTCTTTAAATCTCCATTAAGTCTTAAAAATTTTACCTTTTATCCAATTGCATGTTATTTTGCATAATATGTATCTCTTAATATATATAAAAAAATTTATTACCTTTCTAATGTCCTTAATTTCTAATATAATTAATTATTTATTCCAAAAATTTTCCATATTTATAATATCCAACTATTTGTTTTATAATCTTTCCTTACTTGTACTTTAATTATTATCTACATGTGTTTTCACTATTCTTCGTATTTAAGAGTTATCATTTGTAATATTTATACACATACATGTACATTTTATATTAATTAATTACTGCATGTAATTTCTTTCCTCATTTAATAAATCTTACTTTAATTCTTATTTAGTAATTCCATGTACTTTGTCTTAGCTCAAATTTCTTAAGTATAATCTATTTAATTTATTTCTTTTCTTTTTCATTAATATTATCATTATTATACAAAATCCTTATTCATTTACATGTGCACATATGTCTTACATCATTTTTTATTTCCATAAAATTAATTTATTTTATTTAGATATAACTACTCACTTATACACACGCATACATACATGCAGGCATACATACAAACATATATACATTCATACATATATACATACATACATATATTCTTCAAGGGATTTATTCCATATTAATTAATTTCATCATAATTTTCAAATGCCTTTATTTTTTTATTTTATTTTCTCTTATTTAATTTATAAAATTCCCAAATATAACTGCCAACTTATTTTATTATACATTAACTCAGTATTATTTTAGGTATTAAATTCTTTATTAATCTTTGTCATATGTGATTTGACCCTTAATAAGTTTACTCTCTAGCTATGTTATTCATCACCTTATTTTATTTAATACTTTTTCCTTAATTTTAATTAAAGAAACTATTATCAATTCCACTAATTTTTTTTGTCTTATTATGCATTTTAACTTAATAATATCTAATAAAATAAAAAAATTACCTCTTTATTCCTCATACGTCAATTTTGGCCAAGCTTGATTTTTATGCATGAATATTTCATTTTCTCTTCTCATAAGTCTTTCTATAATCATTTATTTATTTTAACACCATTTAATGCCTTTATTTCATTTAATTAACATTATGTATTTTTTTCTTCCTTTTCTAAATTTTGGCTTCCACTAGTTTTAAGGTTCTATGTCTATTCTCATTATTCTAATCCATTTATACCAACTAACCTAACCCTAATCATACTTTAAAAATACTCACACACTTAATTAACTCATATAATGACAATTGATACTTTGCATATCATAAACATAGTACACAAGTTCATAATCAAGAGAATTACACATACCTATTTATGCTCTAATCCATAAAATATTCACTTAAACCTTTTCAATTTCATCATTTCATTCCTTAAATGCCACAAACACAATAATTGATTTTCTCACAAAATATCTAATAAAAATGACATTAATACCTCATGTTTAAGTAATTTCCTTAACTAATCACTTAAGATTCTCAATTAACCAAATGAATTGCATTATTGAAAAAAAAAACCACTTACCACTCTTGAAATTCCTATAAATACACATCTTCCATCCTATCTCTTTTTCTTAATTTCACAACCTTAAATGTATCTTTATAGGGTTACTAACTTATCTTGATGTAGCCTTTTTATTTTGATAAATCAATTTGACATAAAATTTTAAGGTAATTGAAAGAGTTTTGGGACATGGGAGAGGAAATAAATTCCATTCACAAGAAGGGGAGGAAAGGGGTTGATTTTGACTGAAATCAAATGAATAAAATATATTATTTTCATATTTATACTAAACTTCAATGGTTGGTATTAAAAGGAATCAACAAATGTAAGGCTAAGATTTATTCCAAGTGTCCCTTTTCTTATACATTTATTAAATTCATTTATAACATATTTTGATCACACTTGGATGGCCAAGATCTTTCATGCTACTATTTAATCCAATGCACATATTTGCTCCTACCAAAATCCCACCATATTATCTCAAAAATATTCATCTTTTTGAATTTATTTTCCTAATTTATTTCTAAGAACTCCCAAGTCAAAAAAATTCAGGTCATATGATTTTCATATTCCTCAAATTATTTTAGTATTAAGATGTGCCAGTTTTAAACTTTTTTGAGCATATTTTTTGAATTTTTAATTCAGCTTTAAACAATTTACTATTCACCATTTACCATAATCTAGATTTTGCTTTTGATTTTTAACCTCTTATATAACCTTAAATGCCTTTCAAATTACATCACAATTCATCTTTTAATTTATATTACCACAAGGTATAGTTAACTCCAATTGGACCAGGGATGCACTATTCACAACTCGAGTGTCACTATTCACCGAGACTATCTCATGAAGCTCATTCTTTTCACACTTTTATGGTCCTTTCATGCCACAATCATGTTTTCATCCTTTTACACTTGCTCCACTCATCATTAGGCCTCTAAATATGAATTTCTAATTTTAACCTAGGCTTTCTCATGTATTTTTGTTTTGCCCTTCAATTGTTTTTTGCTCCGTTAACCATATTAACCGATTCTACTTAATCCGTACATCTATTTCATTCCCTATTTTTTTCTTTTAATTCACATTCTATCCTTATAAAAAATCAGACCAAATGTCAGGGCATGACAAGTACAATTCATTACTTCTGGGATTGGAAGCACATTAGTCTTCTTTTGGTTTGCATCTCACTCAAACTCAGTAAGTGAGAGATTTGCTTAAACATACTCATATGGCTGATTGCAATGTTATTTCCACTCATGTATGTACTTTAGGTCAACAAAGCCACACAAGTGCTAAAGATTTTTTGGATGTTAATCAATATCGAAGTATTATGGGAGCACTTTAATACCTTACTTTCACTCACCTAAACATTGCATTGCTAGCAATCGGGCTTTTTAATATATGCATGCTTCTAAACAAAATTATTGGGTAAGTGTAAAATGAATTTTGCAGTATCTCCAAGGTACTTTTCACTATTGTTTACTTTTTTTGATAGTCATCCTTAACTTTGAATTCATTTTTAGACTCCAATTGGGATGGCAATAATGATAATCGATGATCAACAATAGGCTATATCATTTTTCAAGGTTTAAATCTAATATCTTGGTCGTCTAAAAAGCAAAAAATAGTTTCTCATTCTTCCATTGAAGTAGAATATCTAGCTTTAGCAAAAGCTACTTTGAGCTCACTTGGTTGCAACATCTTTTACATGAATTGGCTTTCCTTTATCTAAATCTCCCTCTCATTGGTATGACAATTTAAGTGCAACTTACTTGACTATTAATCATATTTCTCATTCTTGCACAAAACACTTGGAAATCGACTTTCATTTTGTGCATGAACGGGTGGCCTGCAAATAGATCTCTGTTTGCTATCTTAATACTAATAGATTAAGTGGAAGATGTGCTTACCAAACCTTTGTCTAGAACATGTTTTCATCAGCTAAGGGACAATTTGACTATTGTTCCACTGCTAACTCAACCTGTAGGGCATGTAAGAGATAATGATTTATGTATTTCTTTTATATAAGCTGGAGTTTATCTTTTGTTATAACTTCTTTCCATTATGGGTTATCCTTGGGTTGTGATTATTTAAATAGATACTTATTACTTAGTTATAACCTCTAGATAGGATGATTATCCTTTATACTCATATGCTCATGTATACTTATAAGTTATGTTCTTAGTCATCAATAAAGTATATGGGTTTTTAGACCTTTGGGTTTAAGTTAAATTTAATTTTGCATGATTTTATGATAAATTTTAATTATTAGCATAAAATTGATTATTGATAAAACCCATGTCTACATTTCAATTGAACTATTGAATTTAAAATGAATTTAAATTTATAAATTTACAAAATAAGAATATTCAAAATAAATAAATTATTTAATCATTATAATTTTTTATTATTTTGTATCAATATTATTCGTGCATAATAAGATGTGTTGACTATTTATTTATTTAAACCCAAGGCATTTTTATGCCTAGTTGAACTAAATTATTAATTTTTATGCAAATTTAGAAGAAACAAGTGATAATTTCATGATGATTGAATTGTGTTATTTAATGAATAATTTATTGGGTTTAAAAGAAAAAAAGATTAATTTTGTATTTATAAATTGTCTAAGATTTTTTCAAGTGTTTATATTATTGGAGTAGTAGCAAAATTTGATGTCTAAGCTTGAGGTGTGTATGCACACTATCCTTAAGGATAATTTGCTAACACATATGTTATTTTTGGCATACCCCCAGGATACAACAAGCTCATCTATTTTACAGTAGGAGCAATAAATAGCAGATAAAAAATAGTATAGAAGAAGTATTTATTTTTGGCGTGCAGATGAAATGAAGAAGAGAGCGATATTTATAGGCCAACAGATAACAACTTATAGAGAAAAATATGCTAGCCATTACACTATGAGTAGTAATAATGATAGTGGATCAATACATGGTGGAGAGAGAAGAAGAGCAAAATCTGGAGGTAATAGGTAAAAGAGGAAAATCAGGTGGAGGAAAATTTGTAGAAAAATTTAGGAAAAGGCTAACTAATTTTTACATGGTAAAAAATGGACTAGTTCAGATAAGCAAAAATTAATTTTAAACTACAAAAATTAAAATTATTCTCAAAATTAAAATGTCCATATGGACTGGACCCTTATGTCTTCTTCACTCACAAGGGGGTACAAATCGATCAATTTACACTAAAACTAGGCTTTTGGCCTAGTGCACGTGCATGCTGCCTATCCCTTTTACTTGCTCTCTATTAGCCATGGTTATGAGGTGATATATAAACTTAAATTAAAGGCTCATTGTTAAGCAATGTCTGATTAGTCCTTTGAAATACCTCTTTTTACATATACATTCAACAATCCCCCATATATTTTAAAAGGACTAAGGTAATTGCAGGATTCCTTTAAATATAATGCATTAATTCTGGTGTTCTTAAACTATAAACCAGAACTAGAAAGAATGCGATATAATATACTAAATAATCAATAAAGCTTTAAGCTTCTATGAACCAATTACTCAATTTGCAAGCTAAAACCCACTAATCACATTATATCTCATAATATCTGCTATTTAACATGGTTATGCACTAATAGGCCATATGCGTGCCTAGTTTTCTTAAGTGCTCTAGAGATTATGCCACAAATCTTATAAGAGCAGCCCCACTCCACACTGATATAGGTTATTCCATTAAATGTATACTATAGTTAATACACCACCTTTAGAGGATATGAAATTTGATTGAGAGTTTTAACTCATCCTCTCTTTCATTGCAATTTATTATTTACACCATAGGAGAGACACAATATTATGGTGCTTAATAGATCAACCAATGACTTGTTATTACATATATGAACCTAATTCATGGGATCGCCAGTCTCATAGGTTAGGTTACTATCATTCTTGATGTCTCAAATGGGCTGAAGTCCCATTCCCCTTGATGTTTCATTTATTAACCTTCTACCCAATGGTTTCATCAAAGAATCAGCTAGATTCACTTCTAACTTCACAAAATCAATGGATATAATTCCATCTTTTTGCAGCGACTTTAACACATCATGTCTCGAATAGAAATGTCTATTTTTACCATTGAAAATTTTGTTCTTTGCAATGGATATTGTCGCTTAGCAATCATAGTGCATGGAAACTGAAGGCGTTGGTTTCACGCCTAATGGAATATTTGCTAAAAAGTTTTTCAACCACTCAGCCTCATTACTAGCTAACTCCGAGGCAATAAATTCTAAATCTATGGTGGATTTAGCAAAAATAGTTTGTTTGGTTAATTTTTATGCAATTGCACTACCACTAAGGGTGAATACATAACCACTAATGAATTTTGTCTCATCTAAATCTAAAATCCAGTTAGCATTATTGTATCCTTCTAATACAATAGAAAATCCACATAGAGTACCATAGTTTATGGTACCTCTCAAATATTTCATTAGATTGACTATTGCAGCCCAATGCTCATGGTTTGGATTTTGTATATATTTGCTCAATCTATATACAGCATATGCTATATCAGGTTAAGAAAAATTCAATAAATGCACCAAACTCTTAATAATCTATGCATACTCAGATTGAGTAATAGGATCACCTCTATTTTTCTTTAATTGAGTGTTAGCATCATAAAGAGTACTCATAGGCTAAACTTCCTAAGAAGTTTCTCAAAATAATGCTCTTGTGATAGCATAATACCATCACCTTTCCTTAAGATTTTAACACCTAATGTCACATTTTCTTTACCCATGTTTTTTATATCAAATTTAGACGCAAGAAAATATTTTTTCTCATGTACTAAATTTAGACTAGTACCACAAATCAACATATCATCTACATATAAACATATAATCACACAATCACTACCAATAAGCTTAGTATACACACATTTATCTATTTCAACATATGAAAAACCATCACTTATTAAGACTTAATCAAATTTCTCATGCTCTTATTTAAAAGCTTGTTTCAAGCCATAAAAGGATTTGAGAAGTTTACAAACTTTATTTTCTTGGCCAAAAATTACATAACCCACAGGTT
>CANXYI010127651.1:0-10569 GCA_948208565.1 Hura crepitans
AGCATAATTTTGGCAAGTCATAGTAACTTTGTTCTCTCATTGTGAGCCTTCATATTCCCTTTAATAGCCACAAATCCATTATACATACAGACATACTTGTCTAGCTATGATTTTTAATAAAAAATCACCCAAAAAGGCTAAGGAATGTGGGAGATACAACCACAAACTCACCTTAGTGTCGTGGTTTAGGACTATTCTGACCCAATGACCTTGTTCAATTTTTTCTCTCCCAAACCATAGCTTTTTTTGCCCTAATTCATTTTTTATAGTGGTGTCTAACATCCTAAAGATATTTTTGTCATATGAATCACTTATTTTAGCCACTAGAAAAGAAAGTTATAGCCTGAATACAAAAATCATGGTGTTAGGAAATTTACATAGAAAGGAGAAAATGGGGGAAAAAAAGGTTTTGATCATTTAAGTAGAAATCCACTTGTCTTGGCTTCCTTGCATCTTAGTATGGCTACTCAGCCACTTGGTATTATTATAGGCCCCATTTTGAAACCTCAAAATTGCCCCAAAAATTCCTAAACCATCCTGGTTTTTTAGGAAACTTAAAAAATTCATAAAAGTTCACTCAGACATCTAAAAATTACACCATTTGTTTTAAAATTCCCATGCTAATCCCCTTTACCTGCTCATAAAATTTCATGGCCAAATTCCATCGATAAGATAGTTTTTAAACTACCTCGATTTGCATGCGAACATAAAAAATTATGAGATTTTGAAAACGACCTCTGATTCCAAAAATTCTTTCACTATTGGACTCAGTGTATTTTTTTAACTTCATAGTCCACTATTTTTGGGTCTATCGAGCCGCATCTCGATTTGACCTTAGCTTAAAAAGTTTTTATTGCCTCGATAGGTAGTTTTATAGCTTGAAATGAATTGTTGGTTCTATTAAATTTTTAAAATTTTCCGATTTCAACAAATTAAGGCCCCTTAAAAGTTTCATGACCTATGTCATTGCCTCGATCCATTCCAAGTGACCCGACAATCGGAGCCTTAAAATTTAGGCATTACACATGAAGTCTAACAATCTCATCAATGTATAATCTAGCCAACCTTTCTAGTGAATAACTAGAATAAAGTGAGTTGTCTTAGTCAATATGTTAACAATCACCCACACAGCATCACATTTATTCTTAGTCATAAGAAATCCCATCACAAAATCCATGGTCACCTTTTCCCACTTCTATTTTGGAATTACTATAGGTTGTAGCAATCTAAAAGGAACCTGATGCTTGCTTTTACTTGCTAGCATGTCAAATATCTAGCAACTTATTATGTCACATCTCTCTTTATATTTGGCCAACAATACTAAGACTTTAAGTCCATATACATCTTTGTACTACTAGGGTGCATAGCATAAGGAGGTTTATATTCCTCATTCAGTATCTATAATCTCAAGTCATATGTACAAAGTAAATATAACCTGGCCTGATAATATAAACATTCATCCCCACTTAATTCAAATCATGTTGCCTTCCCTTCTTTAACTTTACCTACAATCTATCTTGACTATTTATCATTTACCTAATTTTCCTTTATCTATTGTCTGAAATTTTGTTTTGTCTGAAGCTCAGTGAAAATAGCATCCTCTCCTATATGTTACAATCTAGCATTTATGGCTTTCAAAGTTACCATTAATTTTTAACTCAATGCATCTATTACCATATTAGCTTTCCTTAGATTGTAATCTATCATACAACCATAATCTTTAATTAGTTCAAACCATCTTCTTTGTCTGAACTTTAACTCTCTTTGATTAAGGAGGTATTTTATACTCTTATGATTTGTGTAAATGTAACACTTCTCTCTATACAGATAATGCCTCTAAATTATCAAAGTAAATACAATGGTAGCTAACTCTAAATCATGAGTAGGGTACTTGTAAACACCTCACTTTTGACCTATGATGATAGCTAGAGATAGGCTCCTAAGTAATGGCACAAGCCTTTAGGAAATAGGTGCATATAGACCTATTAGACAAAGTCCATATGGACCAAATACTAAAATTGGCCCAAAACTTAGCCTATAAAGCCCACGGATCGACATATTTAGACTTAGTCTGGGTGGACTAATATGAACAAGTTTGCACGGACTTATCTATAGAAAAAGCTTTCTAGAAGTAGAATTCTTCCAATTTAGATTAGGATTCAGAATCCCATTAGGATTCTGACCCCTTTCCAAACAAGAAAAACCTTAAACCTAAGCCTATAAATATTTCTCTTGAACTAAGGGAAAAAGAGGATAGAAAAACCTATTCTCCTAGCACATACATTACATCACAGCATTAAGAATAAAATCTTTGACAAAAATACATCCACTTGACCCACTAACTTCGCAAAAAGTACTTTTTCCCATGTTTCCATACTCTTATGCCATTGCTTGAAGAGTATATTCATTCAAGTAATATCTAAGGCACCTTTCATCTTTCATATTGCTTTCACAAGCCTATGATCTCTAAAGATTGATTATAAGTGAGGCAATACCTTGTTATTCCCACTTTAGATCATAAGGAGTAGGTCATTATCATAAGAGGTTTCATAGTGTATTATTCATCATTATCATTTTATGTTCATTCTTTTATTTTAATTTATGTTATACGAACTTGATTATAAGCATGATAAGGTGTGCACAAACTTAGATTTATTAATTACAAGGATGAAAAGGTCTACACAAACTAAGATTTATTAATTATGAGAATGATAAGGTTAGCATGGACTTATATTTCTCATATGAATATGATCAATTGGTCCACACAGACTTATATCTAGTAAGCATGATTTAGTATTTTAGATGTCCTATTATAAGCTATGTGATCTTGTTTGTCTACTTGTGTTAACATGATTATATCATGCATAAAAATACACGTTGCCATGTAGTGAATTATCATGTGGCTCGCACGGACTGCCTATCACGAGGGCTATAGTCTGTACAGACTTAAAGGTGATAAATTGTACTATTTTTATTTGGTTTACCTTGTTTATGCAAGTAATTGTTCTTCATTCACAAGATTTAAATGTTTTATATATTTGTCCTTTATATGTTTTCTTTAAGTGCTTTTGGTTTGATGTCATTTACTTGTTATCTTTTGAGTTGCAATCTATTTTGATCATAGGACTGGGAGTCTGAATGGGCATAACCTTTCCTCAAGGATAGTCTATGCAGACTAAACCTAGAACCATATGAAGTCTGCACGAACCAAGCGACACAAAGGCGGGACCATTCTAATGCCTTATTTTATTTCTTTTGGTTATGCACTTATTATATCTTTTATTTACTTTAGGTTGTAATAATTAGTTAATCAACCCCTTTTACACTTGAATTGCTCCACTTTCACATTAAATGATTTTTCTACCTAATCAATTGGTGTTTTCATAATAAAATTATTTTGATGTTTTTTTTTCTTAATTAAAAGTCACAATAACAAAATGTATTTCAATAAAGGCCAATGTCTTAGAAATGGGAGTTGGATAATTACTACCAATTCCTATAGATTTATAGGTAATTGTTAGGCCACACTACAACTAATGAATGAGCCACTTTCTGGATGCATAAATATGCTGTTGTAAATTTTAAATTTTTGCAATTTACTTTTCTTATATGCAAAGGTGACATGGATGCTTAAATATAATGGTCTTTTGCTTACTTGATACGAGACTGTTAAACATTACAATATACATGGATGAAATATTTTAAGGGCATAAATAAGATCTGCAATTTTTAACCTTTCTAGTATAAAAGATCAAAAGTCTTTATGAAGAGGCTAGGTGGTGGCTCTATTAACGAGTCTCATCCCCAGTAAAAAATATCATAATCTCTACAGTGGTGACTCCATTAGGGTCTGAGAATTTTAATTTGGAAGTGCCTAAATAATATGTTATCCAAATATTCTAATTTTTATCAATCTCATGTATTGAACTCTTATAAATTGTGTCCTTTTAAAATGGATGGTGTTGTGAACCATGATTCCATTTTTCATTCAAGAATGGGGTAATGCTAGCATATCCATTACTCACAAGCTTGGTACCTTCGGGCATATGAAAAGGTGAACTAATTGGTCTTTTCTTATCCTTGAATAAAAAGACCTATTAGGAGGTACTTCTACTTGTGGGATCCACTAATCCTTTTGACTAAAGCCGTAAGCTTATATAGTTAAGCTTAACAACTTTCCTTAGGTTACATGACCCTGAGAGATTGCGATTGCATTTGATTGTTGTATAGGCCTATTTTGTTTAGTCTCATTTGAAGTAGGGGCAAGCCCATTATGCATTTTATCAAGGATAGGCCCAGCTTAATTTCACATCAAATAGGATATAAATATTAGAGGCCATTATCTTTGCATGCACTTTAAATATGAGAGGTCATTAAGCCTAATTTTGCCAATAATCAAACCTATGTATCCTTTAATGACACCTAGGTAAGCCCACCTAGGAAAGAGAACTATTTTAACTATGTGTATGGGTGAAACGAGGCTGGAAAGATTATTGCATGTGGTTGTCTTCATTATATTACAAGCATGCATTGCATGGCATGTATCATTTACACTCTACACTATTTATATTATGCATGATTGATGTCTAACCTTCTATTTTGATAGCCACCATTGATCCTTCACTCACTACGTAGTGGAAACGAGTAGGCAAGTGCCTCAACTGAGTTAGCACAGAAGTACCTATACAGCCTAAGTGAGGAACAATGTCAGTTGATGAATACAAGACATAAGCCATGTTCATAGAGGTAATGGCTAAAATAGAGAGAAAGATAATGGCAGTTATTACAAATGCCCTATCTAACATACAAAATCCACAAGAGGTGGGACAAACCCTAAGTACCCATAAGGATAAAAAGATAGTGGCTGATGCAAAGGATGACCAGTCTTCAGACGATAAAGTACCATAGGTAATTAGGGCCTATAATAGGGTTCTCCCTAAGGAGGTAGAAAGTGACCAACTTAAAAAAGCTAATTGAGAAAATGAAGGCTATGTCCTGATTAGTGACTGGGGGCAAAGAAATTGACTTGGATGACATTAGTCTAAGGCCTGAGCGCTCCATGCCTTATAAGATCAAGATGCCTGACCTGAGCAAATTTGATGAAATCTCTGATCCTCGTACCTATTTAAAGTAGTATGTTATAGATATGAGAGCTACCAATCTGATAGAAGAACAAATTGTAAGCCTATTTAGTCTCTTACAGGCCAAGATCTCTATTGGTATCATTATTAAGAAAAAAGGGTCAAAAAACATTGGAATGAGTTGGCAAAGGCATTCAGCAAATAATATGCTAATAATGCAAGTGTGGAGATCACAGTAAAGGATCTAGAGCTGACAAAATAGAAACCAAATTGATGTTTCTCTTATTATCTACAAAGGTGGAGGGAGAAAATCCTAAAAAAGAGAAAAAAGCCAAAGGGCATCTATGACACCCTCTACTAGATTCTTTTAGAAACCGAATAAGTAATGCACTTCATGCTAGGTCACCCATCCTTAGCTTTCTCCTAAGATCATTCATTTAACTCTTACTTAGTCTGCACTATAAAATCTTATCTAACTCTAAATTTAGTTCTATCTATTCTTACAGTCTATTCATGTTCACATCAACATGTTTAGACCACTATAGGGGTGGGGGCAATTCCAAGACAAATAGATTATTCATAAAAATGTGATAGCATAATGGCTGCTTGGATTACTATCCCAAAATTTTCTAACCTATAAAACACTTTTGTAATAGATTCTCACATCTCTTAGACCTTTCTAGTCCCCTACATATCAACCTATCATCATCACTTAGCAAATAGCAACACAAGCCACAGTTAAGAAAAACATATAGAGCCTTAGGCTCATAAAATATCAACATATGTCATACATATACAAAAGGAATGAACAACTGATTAATTATAGCATAACCTAACTTTATACAATTACATGATGTGTCCCTTATATACATAACACTTATTTCCCCACCTAAGTACATAGAGTGCAAAGGCTACACAAATGTACATTATCAACCATCTTAAGAATGACCTCTGAACTTCATTGCATGCTTTTATGAGGCTATGTCCTTGTTCTTGTTACCTGTGGACCAAAATATGTACGATGAGTATATAATATACTCAATGGTGAATTCAAGCATTTAAAACATGTCTAGCAATTTATCCATGCATAATAGTCATACTCTTATCTTGTTCTAATATCTAGGTATAACCAAGATTACTAACATGTAAAATTAACATTTTACTTCTTAGGTGTTTCTATTTATAAATTATCTAGTTAATCACTTTAACATAGGTAAATTATGGTTTAAAAAGCATTACTACAAATTTCATGCATAAACTTTACTAATTAAGCAATTAAGCATTTTTAGTGTAAAATTACTAAAAATCCCCTGTATTATATTTTAGTGTCTCAAGTAAGTTATATCGTTCTTTTGTAGTTTATTTTAGTTGGCCCATCTAGAAAGATAACACTAATAGACACTAGAACTAGAGAGAATAAAATAGTGCAGTGATCTATGTACTAGACCTCAACTACTGCACTGGCATGAAAATAAATAAGAGCACCTCGGGTGCAAAAGATAAGATGTTGTCTGCCTAGTAGACTAGCTTATTTAACTGGCTAGTATAGTGGACCTCCAGGAGCTTGGTTACTATACTAGCCTTATCTAATGATTAAAGATGTCACAAACTAATCTGCATTGCAGACTGGTCTATTTGTTCGACTAGTACAATGGCTCTTTAGGAACTACACTACTGCACTGATAAAAATCAAGAGAATGTTACAATTTGATCTGACTGTCTAACTAGTACGATGGTCTAAAATTTACTTAGGCTACTATACCAGGCCTACTAAAAATTAGATAACATGGTAGCTGCAAAAACCCCTAAGTTGATTAGTCAACCTATCCAGTAGGTGTCTAAATAATAAGCCATCGAACCTCAATTTATGTCCATTTCTTTATTGATTAAACTTTTATAATATTCTTAACTCAAAGATAGATATTTATAAATTTTATGGCACCATTGAAATTTAGCTCGGTCTAGTACGACCATAAATAAGCTGCACCAGGTAAATTAGTAGAAAAATTTTTAAGGAGTGTAGTTGCCAATAATTATGGTATATTATTCTAGACTTTATTTCATAAGAGTTCCTTTTATTTTATGCCATTTACTATCCAGTGGTTTTATTGGTTCAGGTAATTGTCATTAAGAATAGTTATAGGTAATTATAGCAAGCTTTCACTAAGCTTTCTAGGTTAATGTCACAAAATTTTTCAATGCAGTTTTCACTATTTATATCATGCACCCATAGGCCTAAAACCAATAATAATTCAGCCACTCAAAAGGTAAAAAATTTAGGGATACATGGCAATACAAAATATCACCCTATAATAGCCAATTTAGGCATATAATTTAGGTGCATTATTCATTTAGAAATCATAGCCCTTAAAGGCAAATATAAGCCAATTTTCATAAATTATTTCTAGCAAAACTTAAGTTCATTATTCATGCCATTTCTTAATTACCTTACATGCCATTTTAGGGCATACATTAACTAGGTTCATACCAATTCTATACCATGTATTACATGCACATTATCTCATATCACTCATGTACATTAAGCTTGCCCACATGCCATACTTACCAAGCCTCCCCTTGGCATCCATAGCTCTCAGCCACTAAGAGATTTATTGCCATTACATGCACATTCATATCACTTATCATACATATATCTTACACATTACCATGCTAGCATATATACACATATATATACCTTAAACCATGCAAGCCAAGCCATTACACAAGCCATACATGCCTTGACCATACATTGTGCACACATGTACATGCTTTGTATCACCAAAATCACCCTCTATACAAGCATTCTTATGTCGACCTCTATTTTTTGCCACATTTCCAGCCTACCACGGAAGCCTTTCCTCCTTTGTTTCAAGCTTTTTCTCTCCTTGAATCACCTCAAAAACCATCCATCTATATGGTATTGGACTTTAAGCATCCTAAAGAGCCATTTCCAGGCCAAAAAAACTAAGGACAACCAAGCATAAAGCCATAGAACTCACCTTGGACACTTGTTAGACAACTTTTTTCTAAGAAACTTCCGAGATTTTTCATTAATTCATGGCTACTCCTTTCTCTAACACATCAAATTGAATTTAAGTGAGCATAATTTCCTAAAATGGTATGGAGAAGATGGTGAAAATGGGAAGAGAATATGAAAAAGGCATCAGTTCTAATAGAGTAAGGGAGAAGAGATTTTTCCTTTTATTTAGTGGAATTTTCCACCTGGTAACCATCTTTGACACTTGACCTCAATTTGTGTGCCAACATTAAAAATTACAAGAATTTGTGAATGACCTTAGAATTGAAAATTTCTTTCACCAATAGACTCAGTGGAATTTTGAGTTTTAGGGTTCCATATTTTTAGGTCTGTCCAAGCACATCTCGAGTCATTCTTAGTTCGAAAGATTTTTATCACTTAGAAAGGTAGGTTATAGTCTAAATTGAATTATTGGTTCTGCTAATTTTTTTTAAATTTTCCTTTTTCAACAATTTAAAGTCCCTCAAAGTTTCATGACCAATGTCACTACCTCGTTTTATGTGCAAGGGACCGAACACCCTAAGCACACTTCCTAGACCTAGTGGCACTATTCATAAAGCCTCGAAACACTGATGTTATAGTTCTTCCCCTCTTAAGAAAATTTCATCCTCAAAATTACCTAGAGCAAATAAGTGAGGATATAAAGCTTTCATCTACTCTTTTAGCTCTCAAACTGCTTCTTTAGTATTCTGGTATCCCTATAGCACTTTAACCAAAGGTATGGACTTATTTCTCAATTGCTTCACTTCATGAGCAAAAATTTGAACTAGTTCTTCTTCATAACTGAGATCTAGCTGTAGCTCAATGTCTGCCATCAAAATCACATGCGATGGATCTAATTTGAGGTCTAACCCCTTCTATAATATCATAAGGTCCGATAAACTTAGGACTCAATTTCCCCTTTCTTCTCGAACCTTAGTACCTTCCTCCTTGGAGAAACCTTCAAGAATACTTTTTCATTAACTACATGCTCAATATCTATCCACTTTAGGTTAGCAAATGACTTATTTCTATCCATAATTGCTTTCAGCCTTTCCCTAATTATCATAACTTTTTCCTTAGTATCTCTAATTAATTCCACACTAGAAATCTTGCTTTTTTTTGCTTCTCTCTAGCACAAAAGAGTTTAACATCATCTGTCACACAATGCTTCATATGTGGCCATCCCCAAGCTAGACTAGTAGCTGTTATTAAAGGAAAATTCTGCCAAAGATAAGTAATGATCCCATTTACCTTTAAGCTTAATAGCACATCCACGCAACATATCCTCAAGTATTTGTATCACCCTCTATGATTGTTTGTCAGTTTGAAGATGAAAAGCTATACTATAGGCCAATCTAGTGTGTCATGCTTCCTATAGCTTCTTCCAAAATTTGGAAGTGAATTGAGGATCCCTGTTAGAAATGATAGTCACCATCACACCATGTAACCTAACTATCTCATCCATATATAGTTTAGCTAGCCTCTCTAAGGAATAATCTATCCTAACTGGGATAAAGTAAACTATTTTTGTCAATCTATCAATAATCACCCACGTAGTATCACATTTACCTCTAGTCAAAGGTAAACCCATCACAAAATCCTTGGTCACTTTTTCCCACTTCTATTCTAGTATTACTATAGGATGTAGCAATCTATAAGGAACTTGATGTTTAGCTTTCACCTATTGGCATGTCAAAAAACCTTGTAACATACTCTGCCACATCTCTTTTCATACTAGGCCATAAAATAATGAGATTTTAGGTCCACATACATTTTTGTGCTCCCAGGATGCATAGAATAAGGACTTTCATATGCCTCATTAGTACCTGTAACCTTAGGTCATCTATACTAGGTACACATAACCTATTTTGATAATATAGATACCTATCTTCTGTCAACTATAACCTTAAGGCCTTTAGCTTTGCTTGCCATCTGAACCAAATGTTCATCTTTCATTTGATTTTCTTTAACCTACTGTCTAAAATTTGGCTTCACTTATAACACAACCAATACACCATCTTCTACAGTGTACTACAACTTGGCACTCATAGCTTTCTAAGCCATCATAAACTTTATGCTCAAAGCATCTACCACTACATTTGCCTTCCCTAAGTGGTAATCAATTAGGCAGTCATAGTCCTTTATTAGATCTAACCATCTTCTCTCTCTCAAGTTTAGTTCTTTATAAGTAAAGAGCTATTTTAGACTTTTTTGATCTATATATATATAAAATTTCTCTCCAAATAGATAATGCCTCCATATTTTCAAAGCAAACACAATAATAGCTATCTCTAAGTCATGAGTAGGATTATTGCTCTCATGTGGCTTTAACCATCTTGAAGCATAATCCACAACCTTCCTATCTTGTATTAGCACACATCCTAAGCCATTCAGTGAAGCATCACTATATACTATAAAATCCTTAACCTGTTGAGGCTGAATTAGGTTAGGAGCTTTTGTCAACATCTT
>CANXYI010127662.1:0-10202 GCA_948208565.1 Hura crepitans
CAGGCGACTTGATTGAATTGCCTTTTAATGAATTTGATGTGATATTGGGAATGGACTAATTGACTGAACATCAAGCGATCATTGACTGTAGACATAAGAAATTGACCCTTTAGACTGTAGAGGGACTGATAGTGAGAGTAAACACTAAAAGACATTTATCGAATAATCTCATTTCTACTATTAAGGCATAAAAACTCCTTCAAAAAGGATGTGAGGCATACTTGGCCTCTGTTATTAACATGAATGTTCCCAACTCTGAGCTTGAGAATATTCCTATTGTATCTAAATTCCCTGATGTCTTTCTTAAAGAGTTGCTAAGTTTACCACCTCAGAGAGAGCTTAATTTTGAGATTGAGGTATATCCTAGTACAGCTCTAATATCCATTACTCTTTATAGAATGACACCTATTGAGTTGCAAGAATTAAAGGTTTAGTTGCAAGAACTACTAGATAAAGGGTTCATGAGACCTAGTGTATCACCTTAGGGAGCACCAGTACTGTTTGTAAATAAGAAAGACTAGTCACTCAGGTTATGTATTGACTATAGGCAATTAAATAGAATAACTGTGAATAATAAGTATCCATTGCTTAGAATAGATGACCTCTTTGATTAGTTGAGAGGGCAAGTGTATTTTTTAAGAATGATATGAGATTCAGGTACCATCAAATAAGGATTAAGGAGGTTGACATATCTAAAACTGCTTTCAAAACTCGATATAGGCACTATGAGTTTTTGGTGATGCCATTTAGGCAGACCAATGCTCCAGTAGCTTTCATAGATCTCATGAACAGAGTTTTCTAGCCTTATCTCGATCAGTTTATAGTGGTATTCATAGATGATATCCTAGTGTATTCTAAAAGCCAGGAAGAACATGAAGCGCATCTCCTGGTGGTGTTACAAACCCTAAAAGAGAAACAGTTGTATGCTAAACTCAGTAAGTGTGAGTTTTGGCTAAAGGAAGTTACATTCCTAGGCCACATAGTTTCACTTGAGGGAATTAGAGTTGATCCCAGTAAAGTGAAACTAGTGCTAGAATAGGAACACCCTAGGAATGTCACAGAGGTGAGAAGTTTTTTGGGATTTGCTAGTTACTACATGAGGTTTGTAAAAGGATTCTCTATCATTACCACTCCTTTAACCAGACTAATCAAAAAGAATCTAAAGTTTGTATGGGATGATCAGTGTCAAGCTAGTTTTGATAAGCTAAAATAGATGTTGATAGAGGCTCCTATCCTGATTCAGCCTAAACAGGGTAAGGATTTTGTGATATATAGTGACACCTCACTAAATGGCTTAGGTTATGTATTGATGCAAGATGGAAAAGTAGTAGCTTATGCTTCTAGGCAATTGAAGCCACACGAGGGAAATTATCTCACGTATGATATGGAGCTACCTATTATTGTGTTAGCTTTAAAGATCTAGAGGCATTATCTATATGGTGAGAAGTATTATATATATACAAATTATAAAAGCTTGAAATACCTCCTTACACAAAAAGAACTGAACTTGAGACAAAAAGGTGGTTAGAATTAATTAAAGATTATGACTGCATCATTGATTATGATCCGAGAAAAGCAAATATTATGGTTGATGCCTTAAGTAAAAAATTTATGATGGCTTTAAAAGTTATGAATGTCATATTACAGTATGTTTTAGAAAATGTTGTATTGGTTAAGTTACAAGTAAGGCTGGATTTTAGGCATTAGATCAAAGAGAATCATATGAGAGATGAACATATGGTTCAAATAATCAGTAAAGACAAAAAAGGGAAGGCCACAAGGTTTGAGTTAACAGAGGATGGGTATCTGTACTATCAGAATAGGTTGTGTGTACCTAGTATAGATGACTTGAGATTACAAATACTTAAAGAAGCACATAAAGCTCCTTATTCCATGCACCCAAGGAGCACGAAGATGTATTTAGGGTTTAAGTCCTAGTATTGGTGGCCTAGTATGAAGAAAGATGTAGTAGAATATATGGCTAGGTGTTTGACATTTCAACAAGTAAAAGCTTAGCATCAGGTTCCTTCTAGTTTGCTACATCTTATAGCAATACCATAATGGAAATGGGAGAAAGTGACTATGGATTTTGTGATAAGTTTGCCTATAACTAGAGGCAAGTGTGATGCTATGTGGACAAAAATGGATAGATTGACTAAGATAGCCCATTTTATCCATATCATATTAGATTATTCCTTAGAAAGAATAGCTAAATTATATATAAATGAGATAGTCAGGTTACATAATGTGCCAGTGACTATCATTTCTGATAGAGATCCTTATTTGACTTCTAGATTTTAGGGGAAGTTATAGGAGGCATTAGTTACCAAGTTGGCTTAAAGCACAGCATTTCATCCTCAAACTGATGGACAATCAAAGAAGGTGATACAAATTCTAGAGGACATACTATGAGGATGTGCCAATAAGTTTAAGGGTAGTTAGGATCAGTATTTGTCTTTGATAGAATTTGCTTATAATAACAACTACCAGTCTAGTTTGGGAATGGCACCATATGAGGCAATGTATGGTAGACGATGCAGAACTCCTTTGTGTTGGAGTGAGGTTAGAGAAAGAAAAATTGTTGGTGTTGAATTCATTCAAAATGCTGAAAAGAAAGTAAAAATAGTTAGAGATAGGCTAAAGGTAGCAGTTGACAGACAAAAATCATATGCTGACCTAAAGCAAAAAGACATTGAATATGCAATGGGTGATAAGGTATTCCTAAAGGTTTCTCCTCGGAAGAAAATTTTGAGGTTTGGTAAAAAGGCAAAACTGAGTCCCAGGTTTATCAGGCCATATGAAATTACAAAGAGGGTCAAACCTCTAGCGTATAGGCTAGTATTACCACCTGAGTTATAGCAAATTCATGATGTATTCCATGTTTCTATGCTCAAGAGGTATAGATCAGACCCTTCACATGTGATTCTAATGCCAGATATTGAGGTACAACCTGATTTGAGTTATGAAGAGGAACCAGTTTAGATTTTAGCTCAGGAGCTAAAATAATTACATAATAAATCCATACCACTAGTTAAGGTGCTATGGAGGCATCATAGTATAGAAGAGGTAACTTGAGAGCCAGAAGAGTTAATGAAAGCCCAATATCCGTAGTTATGTGCTTAAGGTAATTTCAAGGATAAAATTTATTTAAGAGGGAAAGAAATGTAACACCCATGATTTGAGGATTCATGAATAGTGCCATAAGGTCTGAGAAGTGTTCCTAGGTTATCAGGTCACTTACATGTGGATCGAGGCAATGGCACTGGTCATGAAACTTGGATACGCTTTAAGTTGATAAAAAAGTTGAAATTTAAAAATTTAGCAAAACTAATAATTCATTCTAAGTAGTAAGGAATGCATCTATGAAATAAAAATTTTTTAGGCTAGGATTGACCCGAGTTATGCTCAGATGACTCGAAAATATCAGATCCTGAAGCTCAAAAATTCCACTAAGTCCACTGGTGCAAGAATTTTTTAAATCGGAGGACATTTGTAAATTCTCAAAATTTTTAAGGTTAGCAAGTAAATTGAGGTAGAGTAAAAACTGTCTTATAGATGTAATCTGACTACAAAAATTTATGAGCAGATAAAAGGGATTAAAATAGTAATTTTAAATGAACAACATCATTTTTTGAGGTCCAAGCGAATTACTGTGAATTTTAAAGTTTGCCAAAAAATCAAAATGGTTCGAGATTTTTGGGACCACCCTTGACATGTCAAAATAGGCCCCACCTCATGCCAAGTGGCCAAGGATGCTTGCCAAGTGGCAAACCTCACTTGACAAGTGGATTTCCACTTAGATGAAGGAATTTTCTTCCTCCCTTTCTCTTTGCTATTACTGATGCCAGGTAGAGGGAATTGTGGCCGTAACTTTATTAGTTCTTCACCAAATTGAGTGATTCTAGTTGCTAAATTTTCTCCTATGTGTTAGGTACCATGAGGAAAAAGAATAAAGCAAAAAATATTTTTTGTTTGGGAGATATAAATCATCCAAGTTGATTGGTTCAGAGCAGTCAAGAATAGTGACCTTGAGGTGAGTCTTGCCTAATTCTCCTTTTTTCCTTGGGACTTTTGGCTGCCAATTGATGCTAGAACCCATTTAACATCTATGTGATCATGTGTGTGAGGTGTTGGTAGCCATGGGAGGGCAGCCTAAAGCACATGAAGGAAGGGGAAGCCCACCATAAAAGCTGGCTTGATTGGTGTTCTTAAGGAATCAAAGGGCTTCCTTCACAAGTAAGTGAACTTCAAGCCTTTTCTTCATGTTTTAAGGTGCCTAGGATGATGAATATTCATTGGGAATGGCTGGAATATTGAGTTTAGGATTTATTTCCACTTTGGTAGTGTTGAGCAAGTGAGAACTTAGTGGATTTAGGAGTTATGTTTCAAAGAACTTGCAAAGTTAGCTTCACATGTTTACTGATTTTGATGTGTATAGTTGTTTGGATAAGAAGTTTGCTACCTAGAATGTAAATCTAGAATTTCTTGACATTCTAGGATAAAAACTATGGCAATTTTGAGGGAAAATCACCATGAATTAGGGCTTTTTTGCTTGTACCCGAGAGCTACTATAAAGGAGTTCTAGGAGTGATGTTTTGTAACCTAGAAATATTGGCTTAAAATTGGGTGTATATGATTATAATTGAATTCATGGCATGTATGCATGGGTGAATATTGATCTCATATGAAAAGGAATGGAATTTTTTGTCCTTATTCTCTCAGTACTCGAGAGCTTGATAATGGCATGATGGCATGAAACTTAAGCTTGTTAAAATGTTAGCCAAGTGAATTATAATGGCTATCTAATTGGCATAAAATGACTATGAAATTAAACAAAGTATATGACATGTTGATATGATAGAATATACCTTGGGAATATGTCTATGAAATGTATAAAAATGTTGAACTAAAATATATAGCTATGGCTTAAATAAGTACCTAAAAAGTGGCTTGAAGTGTGGTATGTAAATGCATCTATACTTGTGCCTTTTTGGGCTAGATTTGAGACCTTTGTATGAATGGCTTTTATGCCTATAGTTTGGCCTTGGAATTGGCCTAGATAAGTTTGTCTTAGGGCCTATGAATGTGTTTAAAAAGATGTTGAAAATTGGGTTAGAATTGGACTTAAAATAGTCCTATAATTTCACTTGAAAAGTGGTCGAAATTACCTATAACTGTCTAGTTGACTAGTATTTGAACCAAAAATGTCACTGGATAGAAAGTGTTAACTTTTTGAGTATTAATGACATGATAAATCATAACATATTAAACCTTGAATTTTGGTAATAGTAGAGTTAAATATTATTTTTAAATTTTTACCCGATAGAGCGAAAATATGGCTATACTAGACCAACTAAAAAAATAAAGTATGTGATAAAAATTCATAACTAACTGTTATTGGATTATAAATGTTATAAGAACATTTTTGGTTAATAAATGAACTTAAATTAAGCTTCTTGGCCTATTAGTTAGACACCCACTGAATGGGTTGACCAGTCAACTTAGGATTTTGCAATTGCTAGTTGTTTGATGTTTAGCAGTAATTTTATTGGTGGCTAGAGAGGTTTACGGACTTATCTCCATTTTGTCACTCAGAGGTTGATGATATTTATTAGTAGCTAGGGAGGCTTACGAGCTAATCTTCATTATGTCACCCAGTTGTTAATGATATTTATTTATGGCTGGGGAGGCCTACAGGCTAATCTCCATTATGTCACATAGCTACCATTTGCTTGTGTCTAGAGAGGCTACAAGCTAATCTCTATTATGGCACACATACCGATGCAGCAGCATAGGTACAAAATAGGGACCACTACACTAGTTTATTTTCTCTCTCGATCTAGTGTTTTTAAGTATCGTCTTCCTAGTCGAGCCAGTGAATTACATTAAGTAAATAAGTATAATAATTTTAAAAGATAAAAATTAAGCATAATTTGATGACTTTTTCTGAGAATTAGTAAAATATAGACACAGAAGTCATTTTGTTCATTTGGCACATAAGTTATAAACAAATTGATTCCTGTAAAATATGCATGCTATAAGTATTAACAGTTACTCTAAATATTTTATGTGAGTCAAAAATGTTTTTTCGTGACTTATAAACACCTTAGGGGTATCTTAATAATTTGGCACCCTACTGTATATTGAATTAATTGATGAAGTAAAAATCAGTCATTAACTGCACAGGTATGGAAATGATATTATCCTATGATTTAAATGCTTTAAGTTCACCACTGAGTATCTCGTATACTCAGCGTACTTATTTTGGTGCGTAGGTACACAAAAGTGAAACCCAGCCTCATGTAGCTTTTCGATAAGAGTTCAAAGGATACCCAAGAAGGATTATAAAGTAATTGCTATACAGTTTTGATATCCATATACCTAGGTGGGAATTAGGTAGAAATGTCTTTAAGCTTTATATATGTGTTGTATATTAGTAAGCATAATCTGGTGATGTAAATAAAATAACTTTCAATGTTTCTTTGTGCATGTGTGTTCAAAAATGTTGTTTGATAATGATGTGAGCCTAAGGCTCTATATATGCATGCTTTTATTTATGGCCTAAGGCCTGAGTTTGATATGTGATAATTGCTAATGGTAGGATGTGATAAGGGACCATATGGGTCTAGGTGTTGTGAAATTATTATAAAAGTGTTTTAGATAGGTTTTAAAATTTTTGGATTGAACCTGGATAGCCTTTATGTTGTTGGAATTTTAAAGATCTTTGTAAATGACCATAATTATATTGAATTGGCATCTCTAGTATAAGTATATTTTGAATGAGATAACTAAGCAACGAGTTATGAATTTAGAACTAAAGTGAGTTAAACTGATGCATGAAATGAAAGTGAAAGGAATAATGCTAATGGCCAATTAATAGGATAGTGACCTAAGAGTGTGTGCACCAGCTATTGGGGTTTTTAGGGAATTCATTCGGGGGTGTCACACTATCATAGTTTTCTATTCTAGTTTTCTTTTGCTTCTATGTTAGAACAATTATAGTTTTCCCTTTTAGGTTTTTCTTGCTTCTATGTTGGAATGATTAAACTTTAATAAAACATCATTTTATTTTTTTTCATGAGCATCTTTGTGTACCACATTCATTGCATAGCATGATACTCATAAAAGCAAGTTGAAAAAAATAATAAATAATGAAAAAGAAAATAAAGAGAAAATAAACATGATCAGCTTAATCCACATATATTACAAACAGTTCATGATTGGTCACCATCGCTACATATAAGTTTGAAGGTCAAGACACAATCTTTCCTTGTAAAGCATGAGAAATATCATTGAATGTGAGATTAGAGAAAGAAAATAATGAGTTGAAGGCAACTACACCTAAAAGAATGCCTTTTGTTCAAATCTTAAAAGAAATCCAAATAGGCTATTCTATTTAAAGCATCAAATTCATTTTGTATTATCATTTCCAAAGCATAAAAATTTATGGCAATAACATTAAAAAGCCAAACCTTTTCTTGATCCTTACTCACACAAAAATTCAAAAGTCAAAAGATGCTAAACTCCAAAAGCTTACAATAGCAAACAAATTTGTCTTAAGCCTCAAACAACGGAGCATTCCCTTTTTAACTATGGTTGCCCTCATTTAAAAAGAAATGAGCTTTCTAGTTTCCACTAGGCTGACCAATTAAGAACATGAGCCTAGGCAAAAGTTAGGGAAATTCAAGAGAAAATAGTTAGTTAAAAAATCCTCAAGACTGACTAATAACAAGGATATCATCAATGCAGTACTCAAAAAGGTCAAAAGAATGACATTTGAATCATAAAAGTTCTAAATACTGGGTGAACCACTTAGCAAGGGCTCCAAAATATATTAAGCCATCTTAAAAGGTGCAAATCCATATTCAATTGATCAAGCATAACATGATCACATTCTAAGCCTTAACCAAATATGGTTAAGCTGAATTAAAAAAAAAAAAAGAGAACCTTACTAAATTGAAAACTTGCAAAAGGCAATCTAGGAAAAAATTAGAGGTCGAGAGAAAATGTTTAGTTGGAAAATCTTCGGACCAACTAATAACAAGAGAACCATGTTATGCCCATATTCATCATGCTCATTCTTCATAATCATTCACCCTTCAACTATATACGCTTAAATGCCCTCAACAGCGAATTGAGATTTCATTCAAGCCTTGGCCTTACCATATTTCAACCTACTTTCACCTAAACCTTTTCATCACCATAACTAGACCTCTTCCTTAAGAGACATCTTATTTTAAACCTTATCCCAACCTAGCCTACAACTTCATAACTTCATTCTTTTCTCAAACCCAACCTTTTCCTATGATGAGTCTAAGAAAAGAATAATCCCAATAACAAAACATTTACTAACTCATGTATGCATACATCATAAACAATAGGTTCACTCACACACACTCTCACCCATTCGTACATCAATTTTAGGAAAAAATTACCCATTTTGCTTGCCTTCATTCAATCATTCATCATAGAAAAAGATACATCTGTCGTTTAACATACATCATCTTTCATCTACCATCACTATTCATACATAAAATGATTCATTCATTCAATCACCTAAACAAAAGTCATAATGATGTCTTACATGTATCCACCATTCATTTAAATTTCATTTAGAAGAAAATAAGCAAATGCACATGCATCATTATGCATACCTTGTCATATTACTTTCATCTAGAAAAGATTAGGAACTAATACCCATCATTACATTTATCATTCAACACTCAAAACATACCTAAGAAGATTAGGAGCTATCATGCATATCATAAACACCCAATCAACTTATTCCTTTATAAAATTACCTTATCACATTCTTGTGCATGAAATACCTGCATCACTCATGCAAACTTTCTTATGCATGAAAAGCATGCTTCACCTTCCTATACATGAAAAGCATGCATCATCTATCCATGATTTCCCATGTCACACCCCCTTTCCCTTCTATCTGAAATACTGTAAATTTTATAAACTATTTATGTCACCCTCAGGTGTTACTAAACATTTTAAAACAAACGAGCAGCATAACGGCTACTTTGTTGCTTAGCCAAATTTTTAAAACGTGTAAAAGAACACTTCTATGAATCACACACCATCACCAACCATCAATGGACCCTCTAGTCCTCCAATACATCATCAAATCACACACATATCAATTATAATATCTCACAGGGTTGGAGACCCATCAGCACACATTCAAAATTAACACAAATATTATAAGTACACTATTAAGCAATTCACTATACATTAATACTTCTTTAATACTGTAAGTGAGCGTTCATAACCCACATGACCTCTACACACGAGTGCATTACTATTACAATACATAAGAAAGAAAAATACAATACCAAAATAGACTCGAACAGCTACACTGACGACTAGGTCTGATGCTTGCTTTTCTTCTGTCTACAGCTTGCGCATCAAAACACCGACACGCTGAGTATAAAACTCAGTGGTGGAATAATCCAAATACAATATGTGATATATGCAACATGCAATGATTCATGTGATGGACATGCCCATACAATTTTGTGTCTGACTAAAATATCGATTCACTATCTTTACCTTTATTATGTATATGTGATTTAGTGACATATAACCAATATATTTAAATTTAATTACTTATAGGCCCAAGACAGACAAATATCACTTTAAGACACTGGACAACGGGAAAAATCTTATGCAGTGGCCCGCTTTTAGGACCTAGGTAGCTGCACCTACCATCATACTGTGCCGGTACCTATAGCAAATGGCAGAGAATAGTCTGTGGACTATTCTCGCACCTGCAGTGTATACTGGTCAATGCCTGTGGTGGAGACTTGAGGCAGGTCTGTAAACCACCCCAAGGCCACAATTTAATACCCTGTAGTGCAGTGGTTCTCATTGAACCTAAGCGGCTGCACCAGCCATAATGTATTACCTGGCAGTGGGTCCCACACAGAGACCGACTACCTACCAGCTGCTCTAACCCTAGTTGACTGGTCAACCCATCCAATGGGCGTCTAACTGATGGGCCATTATTTGATTTAAGACTTAGACTCTTTTATATTTCATGGTTAAATTACCTTTATACCTTAACTTTATCCATTAATTACCATTTTACCCTTGTCGCAAAATTACTATTTATTTGGTCAGTTTACGCAACTGACACTATTCATTTGGTCATTTTAAATTTTTAGGCCTATTGTTATCCATCTAATTTAAGC
>CANXYI010127687.1:0-10000 GCA_948208565.1 Hura crepitans
AATCTAGTTAGCCAGTCAATAAAGTCCATATATGTGAAAATTACCAAAATGCCCCCAAATATGTATACTAAAGTACCATTCAGATAATTATTTCAAATTATACATTTTATTATTTTATAACATCACCATTAATTTATATGTTGTTTATTAATTTAAATTAATAAGCCTAACTAGGTAGATAACTCTTTAATACACTAGACTTAAAGGCAATTAAAATAGTGTAGTGATCCATTCTAGACCCTGATTGCTGCATCGGCCTGATAAACATCATAGGGATCAGTCCGTAAGCCTCCCAAATCATATGCCCAAATTTATATACATAATTTAGTCTACCTAGTAGATTGGTCTATCTAACAAACTAGTGCAGTGGCCCTCCGGGACTTATATCACTACACTGGCATAATTTGATAAATAGCACCAAATGTGCAAGTCATAAGGTGGTTAGTCCAATAGACTAGTACAATGGCCCTAAAATGGACTTTGATCACTATACCGGCCCTACTTGAAAATCAGACAGTGTAGCAGCTGCTAAACCCTAAGTTGATCAGTCATCCCATCTAGTAGATGTCTAACTAATAGGCCATTAACCTCAATTCATGTTTATTTCTTTACTGATAAACTTTTTATAATGTTATTAAATAAAAAATAGATAGATATAAATTTTATAGCACAATTCAATTTTAGCCTAGTCTGGCATAGCCATAAATGAATAGTATCGAGTGAATTTCTAATTATATTTTTAGGTCCTATATAGATTAGTGTTTAAGCCATATTATCCTTGATTTTATTCTTTATTTAAATCCTATTTAGTTGCCATTTACTATCCAAGTATATTTTTGGTTCAAGCAATGGTCAATTCTGGACAATTATAGGTCATTTCTTTATTTTGCAATAGTCATTTCTAGGTCTATTTCTTAGTCTTTTTCAGTGCAATTTTCACTCAAAAATTTATACTTTCCATAACCCTAAAGCCATTCATTCTCTAGGCCATTTATAAGTCCAAATCATAAGCTTTCAAGCAATGCCATATAATTACAATATCATAGCCCTTTTAGGCACATTTTAGGCTAATTCAAGTTCACTTCACATGTTCAAGTTTAAGTCACATTTTAGGCCACTTTCCAAGCCTATATTTTAGGTACTTTTACATTTATGATAATTCATTTTATACATCCATTTATACCATGCTAATTCTTATATTAAGCTAATGACATGCCATATTAGTTTCACATACCTTAAGCCTAATATACATGCTAAACCACCTTTTTATATAATATAAGCCTAATATACTTGCTAAGCAAGCTTGATCATTAGTGTACAATATTTATCCACATGCTAAACTAAATAGCTACACATACACAACATGTATACATACATTTACCGTGAACCTTACACATCATTGTAGCCATGAAATTAAGCAATCCATATACCTATACTTATGCCAAGGCTCTCGGCTATACCTATACCTCATGCCTATTATACACTTTTCATACTATTCTTAAGTAATTCATCACATTTCAATGTTAAAAACCATCACTATCACATCGAGCATCGCAAACACATGCCACAATCCACTCACCACCTCTTGATCACTCACCAACACCTTATCAAACACATGCCAATCAACCCATTCAAGTTGATATCCATCACCAATCAATCCCAAAACCTTAATGATCATACAAACACTATGTTTAGCCATCATATACTCACACTTAACTCCTATACACCCCTCGGCCATTAAGTAATCCAAATTCACAAGCCAATTTCAATGTAACCACTTAACTAACATCCTTTAAATTCATACCCCTTAGGAATTCAAGTAAAGTCACATATTATAAACCCAATCTAGCCATATTTAAAGGCCCGATTCTAGCCATGAAATTAAGAAGGCATGAAGTGAATACAAGAGTTCACTTACCTCAATCACTAGGAGATAGAATTGCAACCAATTTCAAGCCTTCCAGTCCTAAAAAATCTAGCCCCTTTCATAGAAGATCCCCCCCTTTCTTCAAGCTAAATGTCCTCCAATTCCCTCAAAACCACACACCACATTAGGACTTAGGCCTCATGGAAATTCAAATATACCCATAAATTCCCAAGGAAACTAAGAAAAACCCATGAAAACTCACCTTACACCCTTGCTAGAATGCCTTTTAACCCATAGACCTTTGGTATTTTTAATTAAATCATGAGAGCTCTTTTTGCCATGCTTATTCATCCACAATTACCTTAACACACAAAGATAATTTTTAGTGTGTTTAGTCTTCTAAAAGAAGAAGAAGATGATGATGAAAATGGTCATCTTTCCCCTAAATGGAGTCAATTCCAGCAGCAAGAAGAAAAGAAAATTTTCTTCTTTTATGAGTGGATTTTACCACTTGGCTAATGTATTTGACAAGTGTAATGGTCCTTAGGCTAGCTGGCATGGTACGAGTGGGTCCCACGACCTCCTGAACCATCCCAAAATGTCTCAATTTTGATAGAAACTTCAAAATTTCATTAAAAATCATAAGGAGCTTAAAAAATTACACCGTTTGTTTTAAAATTCATCATTTAATCCCTTCTACATGCTCATAAATTTTTGTGGCCAAATTCGATTGATAGGGCATTTTTTAGACTACCTTAATTTACATGTGAACCCCAAAAATTATGAGAATTTGCGAACAACCTCAAAAATCAAAAATTCTTTCACCAATAGACTCAGTGGAATTTTTGAGCTTCAAGGTATGATATTTGTTGGTCCATCTGGGCACATCCTAAGTCATTCCCGACTCGACTCAGTTTAATCCCATAGATCAATAGCTTATAGCCCGAAATGAATTATTGGTTCTTTTAAATTTTTAAATTTTACCTTTTTCATCAATTTAGTGCCCCTCAAAGTTTCATGACCGATGCCGCTCCTCGATCCTTGTGCAAGTAACCCAACACCCTAGCACACTTCCCGGACCTAGTGGTACTATTCATAGAGCCTTGACACATGAGCGTTACATGAACTACATTCCTTGTAAGAGGGAGTCCATGCAAATGATATAATAATTTTGACATGTTAACAATGTGGATTTTAACGAATGAGATAATTACACATCATGCTAACATCATAAATCAACATTAACATGGTAAACAAGATATATTAAAGCATGATATATAAGACAAATAAGATATTATTACTAAACATAAGTCTATGCAGACAATATATCATATACATGTCAAGAAAGTAAATCCGTGTGAACTTCATGATGTTTACAAATAAATTGGTGCAATTAAGACAAAGATAACAAAATGAATATGATGTAATGGTAGTTAATTGTCTACTATGAAACAACTTAAAATCATGACCTACTTCTATGATTAAAGTGGGATTACATAGAATCACCTCACTTGTGATCAATCTTTGGAGATCATAAGTCCATGAAAATAATATCAATATATATAGAAGAGACCTTAGTTATTACCTAGTGAATAAACTCTTTAAGCAATATCACAAAGGTGTAGGAGTATAGCAAGAATTATTTTTAATGAGGCTAATAGGACTAGTAAAGCAATTCCTCTTTGGAGTCCTCTCCTAGACTCACAAATAGGTTTCTTAGCTACTATGGATTTGATTCTCAGTGTCCCTTTTCCTCATACACAAGAAAGGTATTTATAGGCTTAGGTTTAAGAGTTTCCCATCTAAAGGAAGCAGAATCCTAATAAGATTAGGAATTGTAATCCAAATAAGAAAATATCAATGCCAAAAGAATTTATGTTTTTATGTTGGCAAGTCCGTATGGATTTATATAGCTTAGTCTATACAGACCTAAGTTGTATGCTTTTCCACTAGTCTATGGGCTTTATAACATGTTTGAGTTAGTTCGTATGGACATGAACTTAGACCTTGTCCAAGCATACCATGGGACTTGGGCTTAGTAAAGCTAATTGGGCTAGTATGAACTTAGGTAGAGTATGTTTGTGCGAACCCTAAAATAAATCCATACGAACTTGCTTCCTAAGGGCTTATGCCATTGCTTAAGAGCCTATCTCTAGTGATCATCATAGGGCAAAAGTTGAAGTGTCTACACATTCATCACATTAAGTAACACATACAAAAACATAACATGAATATTATTAATATTTAATAATTGTTTAATATAATTGTCATCAACTTGCTTAATCTAGTAGATAGATAATCTAAAGCTACTATCAATTTATGTATGTTATGTATCATATAAAATATCTCTAATACACTAAAAATGTACATGTAGTTCTAAGTGTCAATTACCTAACAATGATGCATATACATATTCAGCATACAATTAATGCTAATGGCTAGCTTCTCTCTACCTGTTTAATTAGCATATAGTCTTTTATTATTACTGAGTCTAGATTTGTTGTCTCGCTCATCTCAATCAATAACAAACACATTAGCAAAAAGCCAATGCACTGAGTAAAATTTGCTCAGTGGCATATTCTAATTTTTGAAACTTATATTTTATTCTATTATTAAATATTCAATCTACATTTCCTCCTTTTATGTAATAGTTCCTTATTTCTCTTGTATATGTTTAGGTGTTTATGTTTATTTTAACATTTTATGTCTTAACACATTATGCTATTTATGCCATTAATTATCATTCAAACATATATATTCCTATATTCTTCTTTTATTTCATAGCTATGTCTTACTTGTATTCTCCATTTATGCACACACATAATTCAAATATATCTCCTTTGTTTTAGCATTTTCAACCATGTTATCTCATTCTTGTATTGTCTATGTTTATATGTATTTGTATCTTCCCCGAATTACATTACTTTTTATTTAGTATATTCCTTGAGCTTCCCGATTTTCCATTAAATTCATGTAGTCTATTTTGTATAATACATTATTCAATATATCATCTTTATGTTCTAGTATCCTTTTATTAAGGTTCAACCAATCTTTTCTTTCATTATTCATTTAACCTAGCCCATACATGACAAACTTAACCCTAATACTACATAATGAGATCTCAACTATGAGTAATGGCCTATATTTTGGACCTTATGGCTATTGTACCATTATATTATATCAATATAAGTGTGCAGTGGCCCTATTGAACCTCCTTGTAACACCTCTTACCTGATCCACTTTCGAACTAGATAAGAGGCATCACTTCCCTATAGGTCACCCATCCTAATATTTCTCTCACTAATAACTCATATAACCTAATATGGAACATTGCTTAATTAAGGTTCTATAGCTTTAATCTAACCTAAATTATCTTTATTATATTTAGTTCATATGCCATACAAGGTCTATGTGGTTCAAATCCTCTTAGTTATTAAAGACTCTCAAATTCCCTTAAATTAGCTTTATCAAAAATCTGCAGCATAACGACTATTTGGGCAAAAATCCAAAAATTTAAACCTATAAAATGAACACTTCTGTATCAATCTCACCCACAACCTAACTTATAGGATCCTTCTAGTCCACCACACAACTCATCAGCATCAATAGTAACATACATACATATATACTCAACAACATACATTGCATAGCATTAGTTGATGATATTACATCTCATAGTCATTCTTATATTACTATCTATCTCCTATACATGAGTGCATCTATAAGTCATAATATATAGAAAAAAGAGATAAAAAAATATATACCTAAAGTGAGCTATTTGCTATGCTACTACTTTGATGAGGCTAGATCACACAAGCTATCTACTATATATGAATCGAAATAGCCAATATGCTAAGCATACGCTTAGTGGTGAATTTAATGATTCATACACTTAATCCCATACAGCATGCATCATGTCACTTAGTATGTCATGTTCCATGCCATTCCATATGCCATGCCTTGTATCATCTTGTGAATCAAGCATCATGCAACATGCCATTATGGTCATAACATGCATTATGGTCATAACATGCATTATGATCAATCATCAACATACAGTATCATTATAGAAAATTTGGTTATATTAAGTCTCTCATTTTATTTAAGTCATTTAACCATCTACATTTCATTTAATTAGTTGTAACCATCATTCAATTAATGGCCTATATCCAAAAGACTACACTTTTAACACTGGATAATGAGATCTCAATGTGTGCAAGGGCCTTCATTTTGGACCTCGATAGCCTTACTCCGTCATGTCATAACTCATTATAATCATTAAATTATGTAGGGGATTGAAACATGAACCTCTACAACCACACTCCATCTTATAAGGTGTGTAGGGGCCCATATTCTAGACCTTAATGGCTGCACTCCATCTTCAAATGTCATAAATTGTGTAGTGGTTCTTTTTGGACCTTAAGACGGTTACACCCATATAGTATCATAAAGAGTTAATATCATCTCATAGTCATCCTTATGGATCGACCTCTCATGACACCAAAGTATCCTAGTAGATGTTACTCCCTAGTTAACCAATCAACTAATCTAGTAGGTGTCTAACTAATATGGGCCTCAGTTTTTGTCCATTTAGTCTTTAATCTCCTATCTAGTGTATCTAGTTTCCAATAACTTAAAAATGCTAAGTATTAAGTTTTTATTCTTCTCCTCTCTTTTTATTCATTTCTCAAGTCTCATACTCATCACATTTAGTCCAATTCTCTCTTCATTCCTTCTCATGTTGATTCCTCCTCTATTCTTGCCTTATATTTAATCCCAAGTCTAGTTTATCTCATCTCAAGTGCCCATTAATCCTTTAATTATCCAAGTTAAATATTAGGTCTCAAAATCATATTAATCAAGCAAATTAATTCCTTTATTTAACATTATGTTTACATATCTATCATATAATAATGTCAAGTCCTTATTACCCTACACTAAACCATTCAGCCATCTTAAATTACTTCATGTAAAGGCCATATTTTTTTCATCTAATTATTCAAGACATATTATTATAATTTACTAACATCACTATGCACATTTTAGTAGTTAATATCACTTAAATTTCTTTAATTCACATAGGTACATGTTTTAGCCATCTTAAGTTCTCCACCATACTTCACACCATTAGGCTTAATTTATTGTGTACATATCATTCCTAATGAGATCTCATGCAAATTCATGCCAACACACCCAAATATGCAACTTCCATACATAAACATATACCTAAAATACATAATTTCATAGAATAATATGTATGAATCATTAAATTCACTTACTTAACTCTTCAAAATGGCATCAAATCTCTTCTCAAGCTTGTTCTTCTCTCCTCTCCACCTCTCCTCCTTTTATATCTACAAACATACACATGTCACCTTTAGAAATTCCTTAAAATTCTACATACAACCTAATGAAAATCTAAGCTCACAAATACCTTAAAAACATAATTCCCACCTTACAAAAATATTAGAAATTAAAAATAACCACTATTTCTTGCATTGATCACTATTCAACACATTTGAATAACTCACTCCCTAGGCCTTCTTGAGATGAAATTCCATTAGAACTAGGATGAGAAGAGCATGGAGGTAATTTTGATGTATTTACTTATACATATGGTGGTGATTTAATGGTTGAAAGGAAGGAAGAATTTAAGGTTTCCAAAGGAGAAGAGGGCGTTAGGTTCTTAAGGGGAAAATGGCTAAAAATGATTGGTTTAAAACTCCTATGGTCTATCTTTAAGTATGGGATGAAGGGCTAAATGAGTGACATGTGTCAAATGAATGGCCAAGATTAATTCTTAGCTAAATTGCTTTAAAAAAATTCATATCTTGTGCTCCAATGCTCAAAAAATTTAACTAATCGGTTTAAAAATCATTAAAATCAGTGTTTTAATTATCCTCTAAAAATCAAAATTTTTTTCCAACAAAATTATTTTTTCGAGTAAAAGTGTCATAAATTAATTTCATTTAATTACTTCCCATTCTCAGAAAATTTCAAAACTAGTTCTATTGCCTTATTTAGAATTTTTACCAACAAGTTGTGCTATTTTTAGAATTTTCTAAGCATATTAAAAATAAATTTTCATTCAACTTCAACTGAGTCACTATTCACGAGACACCAATTAGCAAACTTGACTGTCCCTTTAAATGACTTTAGTTTGGTCCCAAATTTGACCTATAATTATGCTTTAATCATTTTTACCATCATATGGCCTCAATTTACTCTAGGTTCCCAAAAGTACTATTCGTTATTCAGTAGTCCCTATTTAAAGTATCAAAAAATTATGGGCATTACACTCCTAGTGACCATACCTGCTTTATAATATGTGCAATGGTTCTATTGGACCTCCCAACGACTGCACCTACATAAGTATCAATATCATCAATATATATGTGTAGTGGTCTTGTTGAACCTCTCGATGGTTGCACTGGCATAGAAATATGTACAGTGGTTCTATTGGACCTCCTGATGGCTGCATATATATTATAATAAAATATTATCAAATTTCAACATATCCATGTTTAATTGACACTAAAGTGCCCTAGCAACTACTACTTCTCTAGTTGACCGGTTAACATATCTGGTAGGTGTCTACCTTATATGGATGATTCTTAATTCTTATTACTTTTCCCTGTCATTCCAATCTATATACTTATTTCTGCTTTTTTTTCCTTTTTCTTCAATCCATTCCATTCAATTATCATAAGAAATTAAAATCACAATTAACATAATTTTCACTGCCATAGCTCAATCTTATTAATATACAAATATAACTTTCATAACTGCTTATCCTAGTTAACATATTCCCATAGATTTAAATATGCTTTAAACGATAGAATTTGCACTATACTTACATTATTTAGAACATATTTATCTTTGTCATATTTTATCCTTCTTGATTGATGATTTAACTTTATTTAATTTCCCATTATTTAGTTCTTTTCAATATACGTATTGATACACCCCTATCGGGTCAATATAGAAACCCGATAATAGGTGCACCTATAAGCTTGCCTTTCTCCTTGTTGTGATGTAATCATATATCCACTTGAGACTTAGGCCCTATATTTAGTCTCAGTATAAAACCTAAGTAACAAATCACACAAGTATTTATTCATTAATGCCAACCACTTGTCATACAAATATAGAATGTAAATAAATTACAAACCCACAACAGCTACTAAGCATGCTAGACACATAACCTACAGTTATTACATGAGTGCCATTACACTAATAAAATACATTTCCCTTGTTTGCTCTGCTACTACATTGCACCCATCTCGAGGCATCTCGGTTATTCCTGCTTACCTGTGCACTAAAAAATTGGTACGCTGAGTATAAAACTCAGTGGTGAATTTAATCAATTAAAAGTATGTCTCACCAATTACATATGAGTAGCTTAATGTATACATATTATGGTCAAATAAAAATTTATCTTCCTTTGCATTTAATTATATATTAATAAAATCTTTTAACAATTAAATTTTCCTCCCGGTCACTAAGCAAATTATATCCAATGGTTTTGATAGCTACTTAACCCTTATATTAAGATTTATGGAGACACAGCCTCTAATATAATTATGCATATATATACTTTTTCTATAATGTATTTCCCTGCCATCCACATATATGTCTGTATAGTAATCTTTGTCAATTCATTCCTGTAGTGCACTCATAGTTCTCTTTAATTAATATTCAAGTTTAGAATTAGGCCCAACTAGGTGGACTACACTTTAATACACTGGATAGTAGGATGTATCCTATGCAGTGGCCCACTTTTAGGGCCTAGGTAGCTGTACCTACCTTCCCCGATACTCGAGGAACTGTGGTAGATAGTAGGGACACGTCCGTAGACCATCCCCAATACCTACAGCTCATAGCAATAAGTACCTAGGGTGGATACATTAAGAGCCATCTATAGACCAATCCCAATCCACAATAATATCCTGTAGTGTAATGGCTCATCGAAGAACCTAAGTGGCTACACCCGCCATAACCTATACCTGGTAGTGGGCCCCAGAAGGACCGACCACCTAGCAGCTGCTCTATCCCTAGTTGACTGGTCAATCCATCCAGTTGGTGTCTAACTAATGGGCTAAGTAATTCATTTTATTGTTATTTCCTTATCAA
>CANXYI010127764.1:0-10229 GCA_948208565.1 Hura crepitans
CTACTGACTTAAAACTTCTAGAAGTGCAGAATTCCTATTCAGGCACTAATTCCTAATCCTAGTAGGACTTTACTTCTTTTGAATGAGAAAGCTATTCACCAACCTTATAAATACCCTTCCTATCAACCTATTTTAGAGGAATAATGAGGAATGTATAAGAAGTACATAAAAGACACCCTTGAAGACTCCACATCAGGATTCACTCTACTAGTCCTAAGCCCTCACTAAAATAATCATTCTTCCAAAATCCAACCATTATCTTATTGCTTGATGCTAACTTTAAGGTAAGATATGAGGCTCCTTTCATCATATTCATTCATTTATTTGTATCATTTGCTATAACCAATGATCTCCCATGATTAATTGACATGTGAGGTGATTCTATATAATCCCCACATCAACCATAGGAGTAGGTTAACCTCTTAAACTACTTTAATCATGTTTTAATCATTCATAGAAAATTGTAATTGTGCTTGCTTTTTGGAGCTAATGACTAAGTCTGCACAGAACTATTTTAATGGATGTGAGGTCAATGCTAACCTATTATTTGAATATGTATATAATATGAGCTCCATACGAACTATTATTTGATAATAGTATCATGTTTACCTTGTGTACCATGTTTTAATGTATCTTGTTCATCCTGTTAGCATGCCTTTGTTTCTTTATCATATCGAATGATCGTTCCATTCCCTAGTATGCATATTATTGACATTCTTAAATTGATGTATGCTCCGTATGAACATATATGTTTTATATGCACTTATTCTATTTTGTAGTCCATAAGGATATATATTTTGAATTCCAATCTTCATAAATATCTGTATTTATCCTTATGTCCTCTTTTGAAAGATTAATCTATCATCTTCTAATTCATAACAATTATTTAAGCATATTACACAATCATTCGCATCCTCATGTACACTTATAACATGCATTGTTATCATTCTATTTGACATTGTCATTAGGTCCTCACGGACCACTATTTGGTGTTATTAATCTTTTCCTTTGAGTTGTATGCAAGTGACACTTATCACTAGAGTAATAGTCCAAGTAGATATATAACCCTTACAAACAATGGTCCGTACAGACATACTCCAGAGCTTCATAGAGTCTGCATAGACCTAACGCCGTACAGATGGGACCGTTTTTATACTTTGGATTATTTCTTTTGGTTTTGTATTATTTATACTTCATTGCTTATTCTGGGGTCATAATAGCTAGTAAATAACTTGTTTTACATGCTAAAACCTAACTTCACATCAAAAGGTTTTCTAACTAATTAAATAGTGTTTTTCTTAACAAAATGGATTTTTATTTTCTTAATCAAAAGTTATAATAATAAAATGTATTTTTGAAGGCCAATCTCCTAGAGATGGGAGTTGGGCAATTATCACTAATTCCAATAGAATTATAGGTAATTGTCAGGTCAAATAACAACTAATCAATGACCTATTTCCTGGATGTACAATATACTTTCTTGTATTCATTAAATATTGCAAATTTACTTCTTATACATGAAAAGGTGACATAAATACTTAAGTATAATGGACACTTGCTTGAAAAGGGATTGATAAATGTTACATAAACTTTATATCCTTTTTTGTTTCTATATACCATGTATACATCATGTTTTAATGCACATACATGACATGGCTTAAACCTTGTATACCATGTGTATCTCATGAAATTTTAACATTTCCATCCTAATATCCATGCATCGCAAACACACTCATGCATTAAGTACACTTCACATAAGCACATACTACACATCAAAGGCTGTCATCTTGTAAAGGATCATTAACTGTTAATTTATCATACTATGTATCCATATTTATATCATTCATGCACACATAAACATATCATGCATCATCTTAAGACAAATCATAAATTATCACTAACCCTCTATTTTGCAGCCACCATTGATCTATCTGCAATCCACCAAAGAGAATGATTATGCTTAGAGATGAACGAGTAATGAGGACCATGCTAAATAAGGCTTTTCAAGATACAGAGAAAAGGATGATGGTTGCCATAACCAATGCACTATTCAGCATGAATGCCTCATAAGATAAAGGTCAAACTTCTACTGTGGATAATAGTAAGAAAGAGATGGCTAATGATCAACTTTTTGATGAAGAAATACCCTTTATTAAGCTTAGCTATAATAAGGTTCCACCACCCAAATATGATAAGGAGGATCCTATCAAAGAACTAAATGAAAAGCTAGAAGCCATAAGTCACCTAGTGACCAGAGACAAAAACATCAACCTAGAGGACATCAGCCTAAAACTTGATTATGTCATGCCCTAAAAGTTCAAAATGCCAAATTTGAATAAGTTTGATGGCACTTCTAACCCAAGGACTCACTTGAAGCAGTATGCAGTAGCCGTCAGATCTACTAACCTATCGAAAGCACAAATGGTGAGTCTATTTAGTATTTATCTAACTGGGTAAGCTCTAGATTGATACCATAACTTGGAAAGGAAAATCGAAGTAAACTAGGAAGAGCTAGCTCATGTATTTAACAAGTAATACTCAAACAATATGACCATCAAGGTAACTCTTAAAGACTTGGAATTGGTACACCAAAAACCCAATGAATCCTTTTCTGAATATTTGGAACGATGGAGGGACAAGGTGCTCAAAATGAGAAACAAGCTTGATGATGTCAACCATATCAAAATGTTCATCAGGAATGCCAATAATTACATGAAAGTGAGGCTCTCTACTAAAGGCATTACCATATAGGAATGACTCAAAGACAACCATTAATATGGAAGCAACCTCTTAAAATAAAAGATTCAGGAATAATGGCAATAATAGCTCCACTCAAGATACGGATGTCAATATGGTCAACACTTGACACTTCTCCAAATTGGGTAGACCTATGTCTTAGTGCTTGAACAAACTCATAAAAGAAGGGAAGCTCTAACCCTTACCATTCCAACCTCTAGTAGGGCCACTCTCAGCTAAGCATAGAAATGATCTATGTTATGCCTATCACCAGAAGATAGGGCATCTCATAGATGAGTGTAAGAACCTCCATCTCGCCATTCAAAATCTCATTGATGCTAAGCAGATTCTTGATCTAAAAGCTTAGAAGCTCCTTTTCTCCTTTCTTTTTTTAAGTTTAGTTTAGTAGTGAGCTTTTGTAATCTTTTCATTCAATAAAAAAATAATGAATTTATTTTTAGTCGTTTGTATAAATATGTTTTGATCTTTAAAGGGGAAAAGCTTGGATCACATCAATGTTCAAAGCTCACTCTTGAAAGATAGATCAATGAATAATAGGCATGACTAAGAATCATGGACATCTATGTAACATAATCCTTAGGTCATGCATCATGAGACACACTTTATAGGAATAGTCCACATCATCATCTTAGTCATTTGTATAAATATGTTTTGATCTTTAAAGGGGAAAAGCTTGGATCACATCAACGTTCAAAGGTCACTCTTGAAAGATAGATCAATGAATAATAGGCATCCCTAAGAATCATGCACATCCATGCAACATAATCCTTAGGTCATGCATCATGAGACACACTTAATAGGAATAGTCCACATCATCATCATCTAGTCATTAGACACATCATTTCCATGCAAATCATAACCAAACACATATGCATTACTGTATGCAACATGCAAACTTTATCCATCCACATACATACTACACTTAGCCATTAATAATATCCATCCACCACATGTCCATGTGTATTTGTAGTCATATTATGCCTTGGCATATCATGTCCATATCGCATACTATTTCTATAACATTATTTTATCCCATAACTTCACACATACCTGTTAGGCTTAGTCATGCATTATTTATCCATGCATTCACATATATCATCTATCATGTAGACTTAATTCACTTTTATACTATCTTACCCATGCATAATGTAAACTTTACATCCATCATATACATCTGCATATCATATGCATTGCTAACCTTCAATCTTGCAATCATCCATGTATAACATATCATCATTAATGCTTGAAGCATGCATCATATCATATCATATTAATAATTATATCATGCTAACTATAAGGATCATCTTTTGCTCAGGCTCTTCAAAGGAAAAGATTCACTCCTCTCATATATTTCTTTTAACATTCTCTATCTCTAAAATGGCCACTAGACCTAAAACCAAAGGCAAAAGTCAATTTGTGACTAGAAGCATGTTTAACAAAGCAATGGCAACATTGGAACAAAGAATGGTAGCACTCATAGAAGAAAAGATGCAAGAGAAATTTAAAGTCTAACAATAAGGTGCCTTGAAGAACTCGACCAGTATGAACTCAACCACAAGGGCAAGCAATAACCAAAGAATCAAGCCAAGGATGATTCCCTATAAACTTCCCCATCTGAATAAGTCTTTATCCACAATGCTTAAGGAATTGAAAGAAGATAACCTTCTCCAACCCTTAATACCCGAACACTATTCCTTACCACTTCCACCTAACCGTTGCCATAACCTATACTATGCTTATCATCAAAAGACTAGCCAACTAACTGACAATTGTAAAGCCCTTTATTGAGCCATCAAGATCTCATAAACCATGGCATGATACCTTACCCTAAAGATCACTCATTACCAAATCTTACCAACATCCACCAAATCTCTAAAAAGTGAGGTTCTCTCTTTCTGACATTCAGTTTGCCACCTCATAGGCCAACTATTGACCAACTACAAGATCTTGCCAATCAAGGATATGGAAGGATCTAATAAGACAGATTGTCCTTGTTCTCCTTTTTCGGTTGTTTTTCTTTCTTTTATGTTGGAACAATTAAAGTTTAATAAAACATCATTTTGAGCATCTTTTTATACCACAATCATTGCATAACATGATACTCTTAAAAGTGAGTTGAGAGAATTCAAAAAAAAAAAAGAAAGAAAAAAGAAGAAAAAGAGAAAAAGAGTAAACATAATTAGCTTAATCCACATCTGTTGCAAACAATACATGATGGCTTGACACCGTTACCCACAATTTTGAAGTGCAAAAGTGGATCTTTCCTTGTAAAGCATGAGAAATATTCCTAAATGTGAGATGAGAGAGAAAATAATAAGTTGGGGGCAACTAAACCCAAAAGAATGACTTTTGTTCAAATCTTAAAGAAATCCAAATAGGCTCTAATACTCAAAGTACCAAATTCATTCTGTATTATCATTTCCAAAGTCTAAAAGTTTATGGCAATAACACTAAAAAGCCAAACCTTTCTTAATCCTTGCTCACACAAAAATTCAAAAGTCAGAAGATGCTAAACTCTAAAAGCCTACAATAGCAATTGAGCATTCTCTTTTCAACTATGGTTGCCTTCATTAAAAAGAAAAAAAATATAAATTTGTTAATTCCCACTAGGACGATCAACCAAGAACATAATCCTAGGCAAATTTTAGGAAAATTCGAGGGAAAAAAATTAGCCAAAAAATCTTCGGACTGGCTAATAACAGGGATATCATTAATGTAGTACTCGAAAAGATCAAAAAATATAATCACAAAAATTCCATATGCTGGGGGGCATAAAGCCGGCACTCATAGTGAACTATTTATTGATATAAAAAAACTCCATCTCTTATGGCAAGAGCTTTAAAACACATCAAGCTATCTTAAAAGGTGCAAATCCAAATTCAGTTGATCAAACACTACACGATCACATTATAAGCCTTAACCAAATATGGATAAGCTGAATAAAAAAAGAAGAGAAGAACCTCATTGGATTCAAAACTCACAAAGGGAAGTCTAGGCAAAAATTAGAGGTTAAGAGAAAATGTTTTGTTAGAAAATCTTTGGACTAGCTAATAACAAGAGTACCATGATATGAAATCACATACATGTGCATGCTCATCCTTCAAAATCATTCACTCTTCAACCATATATGCTTAAATACCTTCTATGGCACATTGACCTATCATCCAAGCCTTGGCTTCTCCATTACTCAACCTACCTTCTCTAGCCTTTCCATCACCATCTAGCCTACATTTTTACAACTTCACTCTTTTTCTCAAACCCAACCTTTTCTTATGATGACTCTAAGAGGAGAATGATCCCAATAACAAAACATTTACTGACTCATGCATGGATACATCACAAATAATAGGTTCACTCACACTCACTGTCACTTATTCATACATCCATTTTAGGAAAAAATTACCCATTTTGCTTGCCATCATTCATTATAGCAAAATATGCATCCATCATTTAACATACATCATCTTTCATCTACCACCACCATTCATACATCATAAAAAAATGATTCATTCATACAATCACCTAAAAAAAAGTCATAGTCATGTCTTTCATGCATCCACCATTCATTCAAATTCCTCATTCATTTAGAAGAAAATAAGTAAAGACAAATGCATCATTATGCATACCTTGTCACATTCCTTCATCTATAAAAGATTATAAACTAATAACCATCATTACATTCATTATTCAACACTCAGTCAAAATACACCTAAAAAGATTAGGAGCTATCATGCATATCATAAACACCCAATTAACTTATTCCTTCACAAAATCACCTCATCACTTTCTTGTGCATGAAAAGCATGCATCACTCATGCACACTTTCCTATGTATGAAAAGCGTGCACCATCTTCCTATGTATGAAAAGCATACATCATCCATCCATGATTTTCCATGCATGAAAATCATATATCCATTGATCATGCATCATCTATCCATGATTTCCCATGCATAAAAGCATGCACCCATTGGTCATTCATTTAACATCATTTATCCATATCTTTCCTATGCATGAAAGCATGCATCATTTATCTCTATACTTTCCTTATGCATGAAAAGTGTACATCTTTTGTTTCCATGTTTCCTATGCATGAAAGCATGGCTCATTCATCATACTTTCCCTTGCATGAAAAAGACATGTATTACTTTAAATTACCAATGTATTTTCATGCGTGAGAACATTTATCGTCCACGCACATTAACCATATATGCAACAAGTGACAAAATCACGAAGCTGCCGAATGGTGCAAGGAATAAAGCTATCGAATGGTGCAAATGACCAAGCTGTCGAATGGTGTAAAGGACAAAGCTGTCGAATGGTACGAAGGATAAAGCCACTGAATGGTGTAAATGACTAAGACACTGAATGATGCGAGGGATAAAGCTACCAAATGGTGCAAATGACAAAACCGCCGAATGGTGCAAATGAAAGTTTGATTGTAAAGGTACGAGAAAACAAGTTGTATCATGTAGGCATGATAATAGTAAGTTGGATCATGAAAAGGCAAAAACAGTAAGATTTCAGGTTTGTACTTTAATGTGCACTATTGCCTTAGCATTTCATAACACACACTAAAGTGGGGGCAACTGTAGACGCCTTGATTTTAGGTCTAGGACTTTCTTATATATTCGAATTTGACCGGACTCGAAAAGCTTATGTTGTGACCCGAATTACATAAAAAATGGGAATCTATGTCGATAGTGGAGGGCCTGGACCTAAAGTTTGACACTGATTCCAACAGAGGGGAAGGGGCAAAGCCCCTATAGTATGAATTCATATTTTTTGGCCTATGATGATAACCAGAGACAAACTCTTAAGCAATGGCACCAACCCCTTAGGAAGCTAGTCTGCACAGACTTATCCCAATAGGGTCTACATGGGCTTAGTTCAGTAAAAGCAATAAGGTCCGCATAGACCTAGTTCAGCAAAGGCAATATAGTCCACCCGGACAAGCACTACTAGCCCAAACCAACCCTACCAAGCCCATGGCCCAAGGTTCGCATGGTACATACCCAAGCCCATGTCTGCACAGACTTGCTAAAATCAGCCCAAAGACCTGGCCCAAGCCTATAAACTGGTGAAAAAGTAGACTATATTAGTCCACACAGACTAAGAATTTATGGTTCATACGGATTAAGCGACGAATTCCTAGGCGCGAGCTCACCACCCTGGAGGCTATAAATAGCCCTTGAGATGTGTGAACAAGAAGAGGAGCTCAAAAAGAGAGACTTGAAGGAAGCTTTCTAAAGAACAGTGTTCTAAAAACACTCTGAGAAAACCCATTCCGTGAGTCTAGGAGAGGACTCCAAAGAGGATTCGCTCTACTAGTCCATTAGCCTTACGTAAAATTATTTGTCCAAACCCTAACCTTTTGCCATTGTTCAAGAGTCCAATCAAGGTAAGATCTGAGACTCCTTATTGTACATATTCTTGTTATTTTCATAGACCTAAGATCTCTAAGGATTGATCACAGTAAGGTGATTCTATATAATCCCCACTTTGAGCGTAGGAGTAGGTCGATGTTTTAAGTTGTTCAATGTTGTATAATTGATTGTTTTCGTGTTTTAAATATTCCATAATTTTCATTCTTATCGCACAAACTTATTTGTTAGCATGCTAACGTCCGCATGGACTTATCTTCTTAATATGCATATGACATGTAGTCCATGCAGACTTAGGATCGATAACAGTGTCTTATTCGTCTTATGTATCATGCTCTGATATATTTTGCTTACCACACTGACATGCTTATATGATATTGCCATGTATAATCATCTTATTCTCTAATATGTATATTGTTGAAATTGTTGTTTAGTCTGCACGGACTCCCTCTTGTAAGGAACGTAGTCCGTACGGATGAGCTTATTTATTCTTGTGTATTCTGTTATGTAGTCCGCACAGACTCCTTCTCAAGAGGAATGAAGTCCGCATGGACATTGTTTTTGATTTCCAGTTTTAACATGTATTTGTTTCTTATCTTCTTTATGAGTTTATATGAATCCTTTATTTGGTACCGTTAATCTTTTCCTTTGAGTTGTATGCAAGTAATCTTCCTTACTGGAGTAGAGGTCCGGATGGACATGTAACCCTTACCATTAGTAGTCCACACGAACCCTTGTTAGAGCTTCATGGAGTCCCCATGAACTTAACGTCGTACAAGCGGGAACAGTTTTATACTTTGGACTTTCTTTTGGTTTTGTACTATTTATACGTCATCGCTTATTCTGAGTTTGTAATAGCTAGTTAATAACTTGTTTTACACGTTAAACGCCCAAAACTTCACATCAAATAGTTTTCTACTTAATCAATTAGTGTTTTCTAATAAAATGATTTTGAGTTTTCTTAATTAAAAGTCACAATAACAAAAAAAAATGTATTTTAATAAAGGCCAATCTCCTAGAGATGGGAGTTGGGCAATTACCACCAATTCCTATGGAATTACGGGTAATTGTCAGGTCACACTATAACTAATGAATAACCCACTTTCTGGATATACAATATACCTTGTTGTATTCCTTAAATACCACACTTTACTTTCTTATACATGAAAAGGTGACATAACTACTTTAAATATAATGCATGCATATTTGATATGGGATTAATAAACGTTACAATATACAAGAAGATTATTCTAAATTTTGAACCTTTCTGATACAGAAGATTAGAGGTCTTAGTGTAGAGGCCAAGTGGCGACTCCACTAACCACTCTCGTCCCTGGTAAAAGTAGCATAATTTCTACAGTGGTGACTCTACTGGGGACTGAGAATCTCAATCTGAAAGTGCTCAAATAATATGCCATCTAATATTCTAATTTTTATCAATCTCATGCATTGCATCCTATATAAACTATGTCCTTTTTACCCTGGATGGTGTTATGAACTATGACTCCATTTTTCATTCAAGAATGATGAAGTGCTAGCATATCCATCACTCATAAAACTCGTGCATAATGCAAAGCCAATCAAATTATTTTGGGCTTTTTACATAAATATATAAAAAATATAAAATAATTACACTTTATGCCATTATTTATAATCTTATATCAAATCTACCACTTTTTAAAATTTTTGATTACATATATATTATTTTAATTTCTTTATCTTTTAATAAACCATAAATTTTCTATTTCTTATAAAAAAAATCATCAACCTAAATTGTAAGCCTAAAATTCAAAATCCTAAACTCTAAAGCCTAAAATCCTAAAATTCTAAACCGTAAATTTTAAAATTCTAAATCTTAAACCTCAAAATTTTAAAATTCTAAACCATAAATTCTAAAATTCTAAATTCTAAAATAAAAAAATAAAATTTCTTCTAAAAAATATAAAGAAAAGAAAGGAAAAAAAGAAGTATAATATTTGAAAATGAAAAGAAGGAGAACCACGAGAACAGGGTCCCTTGGGCTGTTGTACCGCGTGGTTTGAAAGAAAAAAAATATTTATGATATTAAAAATTTTTAAAATAATATTGTA
>CANXYI010127826.1:0-10883 GCA_948208565.1 Hura crepitans
TACATATATACATACATACATACATACACATTTGTACTAAATGCTTTAAGTGACTATAATAAGGCTATTTTGATTTTATAGGGTAATGACTTTAGAATCACAACAAGCTAAGGACAAGGAGGTAAGAAGTCATGCACCTCCTAGTCTAGCATATCCATAAAATGTACCTGGTAAAGAGGCGATGTATTAGCACATAGTTGAGATTTTCAGAAGGGTTATAGAAGCAATTCCTCAGGCTCTACCTTTACCACTACCTTCGACTCTAGTAGTAATATAGAAGCCACCCATTGAAAAACTGAGGAAGTATGGAATAAAGGTATTTAAGGGGAAAAAAGGATGATCTAGCAGTAGTAGATTACTAATTAGAAGCCACAGAGAGGATCTTTAAACAACTGTAATGCTCACCAACTAATAGTCTAGCTTATGCAGTTTCTTTATTAAAGGAAGAAGCATATCAATAGTAGGATACCACAATACGTACATTGTCTAGGGATTAAAGGACTTTGGAGTTTTTTCTAGAGGAATTCAAGAAGAAATATATTAGTGACATCTATATAGAAGAAAAAAAGAATGATTTCTTAGATTTAAAGCAAGGTAAAATGATAGTCAGTGAATATGAGAGGGATTTTGTGAGCTTTAGCAGATATGCACAAGAGCTTATTCTTACTAAGGAAGCCAAGTGTAAAAGATTTGAGCAGGTTTTGTACAATGAGATATAGATGTTGTTAGCAATTCACCCCATCAAAGAATTTCTACTTTGGTAAATATAGCCTTAAATTATGAGAAAGTTAAGAAAGACAATCATATCATGAGGTAAAAAGGCCAGTAAAAAAGGGGACAATGTTAGGGAGAATTATTACAGGGGATGGGTAAAAAGCCTAGAGGTCCATAGACAGGGACTATGGATTAGAGTAGACCACAAACACAAAGAGTTAGACAAGATGTAGTAGCTAGATAGAGTTAATAGACTTTTACTTTAATAGGTAGTATTGTAAAAGTAAGAAAAGAGACATATCTTATACGTGATAGTGCCATAAAGGACACCTCTAAGGGCTACAGGAGAAAGATAAATGTTTGTTACAAGTGTGGTTCTGCAGAGCATTTTTAGAGAGATTATCCTTAAAGATGGGTAGGAGCAATTACTCAACCTAAAAGGTTATGAGCTATTATTCAAAGAGGCAAAGGCAAAAAAAGAGGTGAAGCTAGCATAACCAATTATAAAGCACTCTTAGAAATTATTAGTAGGCTTGGCTCCAGTAAAAGTATATGCCATCATAGCCTAGGAGAATCTAGATATACTTAATGTCATTAGAGATCCCTTTTCTATTTTTAGAGTTAATGTACATATATTGATTGATCATAGTTCTATACATATGTATGCTCATTGATGTTAAGAATAATTACTAGTTGAGAGCTTAAAACATGATGTCATAATGACTAATCCTATAAGTGATAGTGTAGTGGTGAATCAAATGGTTAAGGATTGTCTATTAAGGGTACATAGGAATGAGTTGCCAAAAGATTTACTTATGTTGCCCTTTAGAGAGTTTGATGTGATTCTAGGAATTGATTTTCTATCGAGACGTCAAGCTATTATTAATTACAAGTATAAGAGAGTCACACTAGAATCTAGTAAAGGTAAGAAATTTATAATTAAGGGCGAAAGGTCTAAATTTTTTTCTAATGTCATATCAGCTTCTATGGCTAGAAAGTTAGTAAGAAAAGGATGTGAAACTTATTTGGCTTGTGTTTTGGAAACCAAGAAAGAAAAGCTCAGTATATCTGACATACCTATAGTATATGACTTCTCTAAGTATTTCTAGAAGAATTATCTGGATTACCACCTAACAGGGAAGTGAAATTTGCTATTGAATTTATGCTAACTATAGCTCCTATTTCTATTACTCCATACAGAATAGCTCCAATAGAGTTGAAAGAGTAGAAAGTGCAATTACAAGAATTAAAAAAAAAGGGTTTATTTGTCTTAGTGTATCTTCTTAGGGTCCACCAATATTATTTATGAAAAGGAAGATGAAATTTTAAGGCTACATATCGATTATAAGTAATGGAATAAAGTGACTACTAGGAATAAATATCTATTGCCTAAGATTAATAATTTGTTTAATCAATTGAAAGGAACTAGTGTGTTTTCTAAGATAGACTTAAGGTTAGGTTAGTATCAATTAAAGGTGAAGTAGTTAGATGTACCTAAAACTGCTTTCACAATTAGATATGAGCAGTAAGAGTTTTTAGTTATGCCATTTAGACTAACAAATGCCCTAGCTACTTTTACGGACTTGATAGGATATTTTATTCATACCTTGATCAATTTGCTATGGTGTTTATTAATGATATCTTGGTCTATTCAAAGTCCAAGGAAGGACAAGATAGACATTTGAGAATAGTGTTATGTAAGCACCCTTGTCTTTAGGCTTATGATGATAACAAAAGGTAAACCTAAACAGTAAGATAAAAAAAAGAGAATAAAACTAAACCCCACATATTAATATTATATCAGGTTCACATGGACTTGATACCATGATGTCTACATAGACTAACACATCAACAACCTAAAAAACTAAGTCTATGGCTGATTATCTACTAGTCTAAGGTTTTCATGGACCTCTTTCCCACCAGGTGCTCCACACAGACTTTCCTCCAAAAAATCTACCAAATTTTTATTTTCTTATCTAGCTTGATTAACTTCCTTTTTAGTAAATTTCCATTCAAATAGCCATCAGAGCCTTGCCAACCTCTACTTGAGGCTTATAAATAGCCTTCTTAACACTCCAAAAAGGAGAAAAAAAAAGATAGCAAAAGTCTACTAAAATCAGAATGAAAAATAACCTTCATTAAGAATTCCTCTTTCATCTTGATTAGCTTAAAAGTAAAGAACTAAAGGCATAATCTATCACTTTATATATCTAATTAACCAATGATCTCTAAGGATTGACCAAATATGTGAGGTGATTATTATTAATCCCATGTTGGTATAGGAGTATGTTAATATATATGTATCATACTCTATTTCACATTTTAAGACATTTTCATATCATTTTATTATGTTTTATCATTATGTCTTCTAAACAAAGTCCATAGGGACATGTTCTATTGAGGAATAATGTCCATATGGACTTACCTTTTATTGGTGTGGATTATTCTAATCTATTCAGACCTATATCTAATTACAAAATTATGTCATTCAGCAATGTCTAGTTTCTTTAATAATCTCTTCATGATTATTATAGAGAAATAATGTGTTTTGCATATTATTTCATCATTTTATTTCAAATTTATTGTATCTTATTAGTTCTTATTCTTAATTTATGCATATGTGTGTTTAGATTTCTAGATGTATTAGTGAAAGTTTGTGCGAACTCTCCTTAGTAGAATTTATGTCTGCATAGACCTTTATTATTTTCTTTAACCTCTTTTCTTCGGTCCATATGGACATATATTCTTGAGAATAGTGTTTTATTTTCATCCTTTTACATAATTGTTCACTGATCTATAATGTAATTCAATTTCTGTGATAAACATTATTCTATATGCATGACATGTATATTTATTTCATGTGATGATATATATGTTAATAGGTCCTCAAGGGCTATTATTTTATTACTAACCATTCTATTTTGAGATGTATATATTCTGTTGGTTCTCATGGAAAGTGAAAGCCATATGGACCTATTATGTAAAAGGATGGCAGTTTGCGTAGACTTACATAAAAGATCTAATTAAGTTCTTATGGACTTGAAATCATTCTAAAGAAGCATATTTCAACCTTTTGTATTTTCTTACATCATTTATTTCTTTCTTTTTTTGTACTTTCTTTAAGGACTCTTTTATTATTTTTAGGTTGTAATAAGTAGTTGATTTAACTTTTATTTTACATATGAAAACCAACCTTCACAATAAATTATTTTTATATAATTAATTGAGATTTTCTCTAATACAATAATTTTAATTTTTATTAATAAAATTCACAAAATGAAAATATATTTTAATAAGGGCCAATCTCCTAGAAATAGGAGTTTGAAAATTATAGCCAATTCTTATAGAATTACGAATAATTATTAAGTCACCTAAATAATTAATGACTTATTTTATGTATATATTATAACTTGGATATTTCTTATTTTTTTCATTATTAATGAATCCTTTTAATTTCCAGTTCTATGTTGCAAGACATGAATACTTTGTGTTGAATTGCTTGCTTACAAGATAATGGATTAATAAAATTTGGAATAGAGGTATATTATTTGGACATAAATAAGATCTAATTTCAAACCTTTTCTAAGCAAAAGATTAGTAGGTCTTGGTATTAAGCCAAGTGGCGACTCCATTACAACCACCTCATCCTGTCCACATGTTACAAATATTAAAAAAGTAGCTTTATATCAAATTAAGTGTATTTTTGGTTAGATGAGATATCTTTTGTAGGACATGTGGTGTCAGCTAAAAAATATTAGAGTTAACCCTAAGAAGATTGAAGCAATTATAGAATGGAAGCCACCTCAAAGTGCTATAAAACTTAAAACTTTCTTGGGTTTAGCTGGCTATTATAGGAAATTTGTGAAATATTTCTCATTAATAGCATTACCACTCATAAGATTATTAAGGAAAGATGTAAGTTTTGACTGTATAGATAAGTGTTAAGTTAGTTTGACCAGCTTAAGGCAATGTTGATAGAAGCTCATGTTCTTACCTAGTCAATGTCTGGTAAATAGTTTGTGATCAATAGTGGAGGCTCATATAATGGCCTGGGTTATATATTAGTGCAAGAAAGGAAAGTGATAGCTTATGTATCAATGCAACTCAAGTCACATGAAAAGAATTACCGCCCTCATGATTTATAGTTAGCAACAATAACATTCACACTAAAAATATGAAGGCATTACTTGTTTGGTGAAAAGTGTTATATCTACATAGATCATAAAAGTTTGAAGTACCTGACTATGCAAAAGGAGTTAATTTAAGGCATATGAGGTGGATTGAAATGCTTAAAAACTATGATTACACCATTTGATTTTTTACTGAACTAGTCCCATCCTAACCCATTTTTTAAAACTATAGGAAACGCAAAATGGTATAGGGTGAAATGGGATCAAAATATTCCATTTAAAATATATCACCCATGTAAAATAATAATTAACAAGTTTTATGAATATTTCATTTAAAACATAGTAAACATACTTATAAGAAAGAAAATACTTCCAAGCATATACTTTCAAAATAGTAAATTACATTGATAACATATTCACATATTTATATTCAAAACATAGCTAAAAATAATAATGTAAATTAACTAAAAAAACATATTATATATATATATATATATATATATATATATATATATATATAAATAAATATATTAGTTCAAGATGTCCCACTTTTTATTCAGTTTAGTTTAAGATACATATTTTAGTTGGAACAAAACGAACTGATGCTTGATCTTAGTCTTATCCCAAATTAAAATTCGATTTAGGACTTAGGATAGGTATTAGAAAAATTTTGTTATATTATAATTTAGGACAATTTATGACAGTTTTTAGGATCTGTTTGAGTTTCCCATATTTTATGCATAGTCCTTATAGTAGCTAATGCACTTAGCAAGAAGTCCTTATTAGGATGAAATGCCAGTACCAAATTTAAGGATGAGACCTATTTTACTTCAACAAGTCTAGAAAGCTCAAAGGACTAATGGAAAACCAATAGCAAACATGAAACTAGTGCAAATGGGAAAAATGATGGCTATAACATTAATCATGTTGATGGATGCTTGTATTACTAAGATAGGATATGTGTATCTAATGATACAGTATTAAAAAAAGGGTATTCTAGAGAAAGCTCACAGTAGTTATTATGCCATACATCTAGAAGGTGCCAAAGATGTACAATGACTTAAAGGTATATTATTGGTAGCTTGGTATGTAAAGAGAGATTATAAAATTTATAAGTAAGTGTTTAGTATGTCAACAAGTGAAGGCAGAGCATCAAATGCCATCAACATTATTCTAGCTTATTCTTATCCCTAAATGGATGTGGGATAAGATCATAATGGATTTTATGGTAAGATTTGCAATTATACTAAAAAAGAAAGATGCAATTTAGGTGATAATGGATCAATTAACCATGCCAGCTCATTTTTTGCTAGTTAAAGTTGATTACTCATTAGAAAAGTTAGTAGAATCATATATTAATGAGATAGTGCAAATACATAGAGTGCCTATCTCTATTGTATCAAACAGAGACCTAAGGTTCACCCCCAGATTTTGGCAGAAAGCTATATGAAACATTAGGTACCAAGCTGAATTTAATATAGCTTTTCATCCTTAAATGGATAGATAATCAAAAAGAGTCACATAGGTTAACTAAAAAATTAAGTTATAGATCTGTGCACTATAAGGAGTAAATATTGATGGTTGTGTTTATGATAAATGATAGAAAATATTCTTAAAGGATGTGTTATAGAGTTTGAAGGAAGTTGGGAGAGATATCTTCCCTTAGCAAGTTTGCATACAATAATAGTTATCAAACAAGCATAAAGATGGCTTTATATAAAGTGTTATATGGCATAAAATGATGAACACCCCACTTTTGGATAGAATTAAGTGAAACCAAATATTAAGGACCAAATTTGATTAGGCAAGAAGAAAAGAAGGTTAAGGTCGTTAAAGATAGAATGAAGGTAGCTATGGAAAGGTAAAAATCATATGATGATTTCAAGAGATAGGAGATTGAATACCAAGTAAGAGATAAGGTATTTTTAAGGTTTCACCATGGAAGAAGATCTTTAGATTTTGTAGAAAGGGATAATTGAGTCCAAGAAACAATGGACCATATAAGATCATAAAGCATGTTAGGCCAATAGCTTATAGATTTGCTTTACCTCTAGAGCTAGACATAATTTATAATGTGTTTCATATGTCAATATTGAGAAGATATAGGTTTGAACCTTCACACATCATTTTAGTAGAGGAAATAGAGGTGTAATCATATCTTACCTATGAAGATAAACTTATGGCATTCTTAGCAAGGGAAGTCAAGGAATTAAAGAACAAGTAAATGTTGGTTTTTCTCTATCATACATAGTGAAAAAATTAAAATTTTGAGAGAAACCAATAATGATAATGGACTCAGATAATTTAAAATTCACCCTAAACGTTAAATCTAATAGCATTTCATAATTTACTACAAATGAGAATAACAAATTCCTTCTGTCAGCTCTTCTCATCAGATTGTTGCAAACCACAACTATCCTCTTTGAGGAACACCTCCAAGTTAATCCACATATAAAGTTTTTAGAAGAGATCAACTTGTAATTCTAAGTGCTAGTAGGAATTATAAGTGGATGAAGGAAGAAGAAGAAAAATATGTGTGTTTAATTATTCTATACAAAAATTTTGTAGCAGAATGTATCCCTATGGCAACTATTGCAATAAGGCTTATTTATATTATAAATAAACCCTATTTAGGTCAAATTTTAACACTTAAACTCTACCCTAAGTTGGACCAGAATGGATCCATCAATTGGGCCCCTTTTTGTCATGTGCGTATAAGCTTTTTAATGGGCTTATGTGCAATTTGCTTTGGCCCCACTTTCATTAATCCTATATGGCAATTTTTGGCCCTATTTTGGATTAATAATTTCTCTAATTTAAAGCCTTTTAAATCTTTTAAAATCCCATAAAAAATTAGATGCAAGAACAATTAAACATTAGGCTTAAGAAGGCCTAAATTCAAAAACCCTGATTTTCCAAAAACCTTAATTTTATAGACTTTTCATTTGCAAATGAGCCCCAAGCCCATTTGCTTATTTCTTCTTCTTAATTCATTTTCAATGATATCTTATATCATTATAACATTCAATCTTATTAAATCTTCCTCAAACTTCTTTTATGTGTGTGACCCTATAGGTTTCCAAAACAACTTGGCAGTATATAGTGAATTAAAGTCCTAGTCCAATTAGGACTCTATAGATTCAATCTTATTGAATCAATATCAATTCACTAATTGATATATCTCTTGAATACAAGTTAAGAGAGGCATCTAGCCATGCATTATAACTACCCAAGTGCTAAAAAGTCAAGTGCTTTGACTTAACCCTTTCATATACAGTTACGATGCAATAAACTCATTTCATCATCTTTTACCTCATCCAATTTTGAGTATGGATTTGTGTCAACTCATAGCTTAACTAGGTATGTCTAATTAAGCCCTAAGCATATTGTTATAATAATTTCACCTTTATTCCCAAAATACCCTTAGTGAATCCCATTCACACATGGAATTTTGCTCTAGCTAGAGATTCCTAAATATAGGTTACTCATCAAAACCATTAGATAAACTCCCTACTGTAATATGGGGTAGTGAATCCTTTATTAATTACTACCTTATATTCAAATATGTTGTGCCATACATAAGCACCTTACTATGTATACTTCTTGTTTGAAGTAAAAGTTTTAGAGTCAAAGTATGTCACTCCATATTTAAGATAGTGATCTCAAGTCTAAGGAGACTTACACCACTAATATGATGAGATACTTTCATTAACATAGATTAAGTTTCCATGTGAATATCTCATTGTGGGTCTCTAATGTACTTACTTCCAAGTAAGTATCCATATGTTAACTCTAAGCATCTCTATGCTTATTGCTTGTGAGAACTACTGCTTGATCTAATCAAGAAGTATAACATGTATTGATCTTTTTGCATTAATAATGTCTCATCTTGTTAATACTATGATTATGGATACTTAGGTATATCACATTTACATGCAACAAGAATCCCACATTATAAACCCTTCATGATTCCTCTGCACTGTGATTATATACCAGGGACTTTATAACATGGTTTAAGACATTGTAGACAATTATAAGTAATATATAAAAGTACCATGATATAAAGAAAAATGCCTTATAGTATAATTTCACAAGGTTTAAATACATGAATACTACCCTATTACATGAGCTCTAGGGCATACTTCTAATAGAAAATTCCTCTAGTGAAGGTATTATTAAGAAACCACAAAGTTAAAAAAGTTATATAAGAAACAAAAGATTCTAGCAATAACAATATCCTCACTTGTTTGTTTAAGGTATGAATTCATATTTTAAGGATAAAATAGCATAAGTGGGGGAGAGGTGTAACACTCAAGAAGTCAAAGTGCTTGACTTTTAAACAAATTATGCAATTAAGTAATAATTAACGTATAAGAATTTAGTTAAAAATTGAGTTAAAAGTGAGGCAGTATATATTATTTGGAAAATTTCTCTAAATAAAGAGATAGAGATGACAAATTTTAAGTTTTATTGAAGGGAGTGTAGAGGAAAGGAATTGATTAGAGACTTAGCAAGGGGGCTAAATTTTGTCTCAAAAAAATCTAATTTATTGCCTCGTTTGAACTATAGAAAATGAAAGAAAAAAGAAAGTCAAGGAGACAAGTGAGAGAAAAGGTTAGATATGAAAGAAACTCTGCAATTACTAGAAACCACTCTTAATTTTCCTAGATACTTCATTTAGTTTTGAAAAGGTAGCAAGTTAAAGAACAACTTAAGTGAAGGAATGAGTGTGGATGATGGACAACTAAGGGATTGAAATCTTGATTTCAATTAGGTATTGAATTAATTGAATTCTTTTATGAATTCTTAGGGTTAATTTTATTTTCTTTGAATCATAATTAAATAGTAATTATTGTTGTTATGCAACTTTAGAAGTGATTGGATAGAATTGAATTGAAGGGAGATAAGCCCAACTATGCTATCTAGGACTTCAAGGACTGAATTTTCAATATTTTGTTCTTTATAGGCTAGCTGAGCTAACATGCAATATGGTGAGAGATGTGAATGGAGGTTAAGAGTCAATTAAAGTTAAGAAGGTGGATGCAAGTTGGAGAAATCAATTTTTCTATAAAGGATAGTAAAATCAGTTGCTGTCAGGTAAAAAGTATACAAATTTCTAAAATTTTGCTACCATTTCATGTCAATTTGTTGTAAGTTTCTATTTAATGATTTTAGACAACATAATAAGGGGCAAGAAATGAGAAATGGATGTATTCGAATTGTTGAAGGAGAGTGGCTAGAATTTCTCCAAAATTCATACAAATCGGCATTTTGTTGTGAAATTTGTTTTCATTTATGTGTATATAAACTAGTAGTATTATAAGGTAACATATGCATGTGGTAGTGGGGTTATATGTATGATAAAATCAAAGGGTTGAATTTAGTTTAGGTAGGTTAGCCTTGTATAGTTGAAATTATGAATTTCCCCACCTTTGTCTTGATTTTCATTAAGCATATACTAGTATAAGTTAGGCCTTTGAACTTCTATTTAAAGATGTTTAAGATAATGTATAAGTTAGACATGAGTTATAAGAATAACTATTAGATTTCTTTTTTTGAATTTTTATGTACAAACTATAAACATTATAGGAATCTTTCTTTTCAAGATGAGATACTATCATGCATAGTTCTTATTTTAGACACATCTCAATAGTTATTAGAATAATAGATTTGTAACATTATAGTGGAATATAAAAGTAAGGCCTGCATGTTAAACATATTGCACTAAAACTTAAGCACATATGTAAAAAATTAAAGAAATGATGCAATGTTTACATGTGTTGAATATGAATGTATATATATGAAGGATTTTGATGTTCATAAAGAAAGATAAAAAGAATTAGAGTTTACCAAGGATAAGAATAAAGAAAAAACTTTGTAAGGTGTACCAATCTTAAAAAGCTAAGTAGAGAGAAAGAGGGGGTTCTATCATTCTGAGTATATACTCTAAGTTTTTCCTTATTTACTATGTTAAATGAGTTAATTTGTGGTTTTGCTCCATGTTTATCTTTTTTTCTTTGAAAAATAAAGTTAATATGA
>CANXYI010127868.1:0-14511 GCA_948208565.1 Hura crepitans
TACCTAGTACAGGTGTGACACACATCAATCACATGTCTATATGCATTTGTAGTCATATTATGTTTAGGCATGTCATGTACATATTCCATCCATTTGAATCATAAAAGTTACATCCCATGCACACACTTGGCACATATCCATATGCATTTATTGTCCCATTATGTCTAGGCATATTATGTACATATCATATGCATTGCTAACCTTCAATCTTACAATCATCCATGAAATTTAAGCATAACATAGCCTTATAAATGCTTGAAACATGTATCATATCACATTAATCTTGTATCACACTAACCATAAAGATTATTCTTCTCTTAGGCTCTTCAAAGGAAAAAACTTAACTCCTTTGCTCCCTTCAACACTTTTCACCATAAAAATGGCAACCAGACCTGAAACCAAAGGCAAAAGTCAATTTGTGACTAGTGATATGTTTAACAAAGTAATGGTAGCATTCGAATGTAGGATAATAACACTTATAGAGGAAAAGATTCAAGAGAGGTTTGATCTTGAAGTTCAACAACATGTCACTCTGAAAAACCTAATGATCATGAATTCAACCAAGGGGCCAAACAATGACCAAAGAACTAAGCCAAGAAAGATTTCTCATAATTTTTCCCAACTCAATAAGCCTTTGTCAATGATACTTAAGGAATTGAGAGAAGAGAACCTTCTTCAACCTTTAATACTCGAACACCATTCCTCACCACTTCCACTTAACCATTGCCATAACCTATACTACACTTATCATTAAAAGACTGGCCACTTGACTAACAATTGCAAAGCACTATGTCGAGCCATTCAAGACCTTATAGACTATGGTGTGATCCTTAACCTTGAAGATCACTTATCAACGAACCTCACCAATATTCCTCAAATATCTAAAATGTGTGGTTCTTTCTTTTTGATGTTTGGTTTGCCACCTCATGGGCCAATTCTTGACCAACTACAAGATCTCACTAATCAAAGATATGGAAGCATCCAATGAAGATATAAGACCATTTTTGTTTTCTTTTCTTATTGTTTTCTTTCTTTTATGTTAGAACAATTAAAGTTCAATAAAACATCATTTTGGCTTTTATAAGCATCTTTGTGTACCACAATCATTGCATGAGAGATTTCAAAAAACTATTTAACAAAACATGATAAGCTTAGTCCATATCTTTGAAAAAACAATTCATGATGGCTTGCCACTACTACGCACAATTTTGGAGCTCAAGACTTAATCTTTCCTTGTAAGGCATGAGAAATATCCCTGAATGAGAGATGTGAGATAAAAAAAAATAAAATAACAAGTTGGGGGCAATTAAACCTAAATGAATGCTTTCCTTCAATCCTAAAAGAGGTTCAAATTCAACAAGCTCTAAAACATAAAACATCAAATTCAATCTATCTAATCATTCTTTAAAACCTAAAAACCATTCTAAATGACAAACATTTTATGGTTCTTGCACATCTAAAATCCAAAGGTTAAAAGCTCTTAGAAGGTGCTAAACTCCAAAGCCTACAAAAATAAAAGGATTTGCCTTAGGCCTTAAACAAATGAGCATTCTTTTTTTAACTATGGTTACCCTCATTCAGAAGAAAAAAAATGAATTTTATAATTCCTGTTGGGTCAATCAACTAGGAGCATGAGCCTAGGCAAAAGCTAAGGAAATTGAGAGAAAATATTTAGTCATAAAATCTTCAAGACTAACTAATAACAGGAATATCATCAATGCAGTACTCAAAAAGGTTGAAAAGATGACATTTAACATTCAGCAAAAGTGTAAAAATTTAAGATGCTCAGGGCATAAAGCCACCGCTTATAGCAAACTACTTATGAAGAGCTCTAAAACATATCGAGCCTTCTTAAAAGCTACAAGTCCAAAATCAATTGATCAAACACAACATAATCAGTTCCTAAGCTTTACCAAATATGGATAAGCTAAATACAAAAAAAAAAAGAAGAAAAAAAGCTTGCTAGGTTGAAAATTCGCAAAGGGCAGCCTAGGTTAAATTAGAGTATACCTCGCTAGATTGAAAACTCACAAAGTGCATTCTTGGCAACAATTAAAGGTCTAGAGAAAATATTTAGTTGGAAAAACTTCAAACTAGCTAATAACAAGAGTACCATGCTGTGTAATTACATACATTTGTATACTCATTCATCATAATCATTCACCTTTTTGCCATACATGCTTAAATGCCCTCCATAGTAAATTGACATTTCACTCAAGCTTTGGCCTCACCATCATTCACCTTAACTCAACTTACTTCTCAATACCTTCTATAGCCTTTCTATGGCCATAACTTGACCTCTTTCTTCAAGAGATGTCTTATTCTTATTACCTCAACTTAGCCTATGACTTCACAACTTCACTCTTTTTCTCAAACCTAACCTTTCCCTATGATAAGTCTGAGAGGAGAATGATCCAAATAACAAAACATGTACTGACTCACGCATTTAGAAACATTGTCACGCATACATCACAAATAATAAGTTTACTCATGCATACTCATTTACACATCCATTTTAGGAAAGAATTACCAATTCTACTTGTTCATATGTTCGCCTTTATTCATACATCCATCACAAAAAGAACATTCATTTATTATAAAAGAAGATGCATCGATACATCAACCATCACCATTCATTCATCATAGCAAAAGATGTAACATTATTCAACATATATTTGCCTTCACTATTCATTCAAATTTTGTATTCATTTAGAAGAAAATAAACAAAAACACATGCATCACTAAATGTACTATTCACCACTCAATCAAAAACATACCTTATTACATTCCTTTATCTAGAAAAGATTAGGAACCAATTTGCATACTACTCATTCATCCTTAAATTCATTCACCCGCATTTATCCAAGTAAGCATATAGCTAATAAATACATATCCACCCATTTATGATATATTCACATTGAATCACTCTATCACCACATTCATTCACTAGAATAATCTCATTCACCACTTTCATGCTTACATGCTCATTTCATAGGATAAAGTGCATTTATTCATTAAAGTCATCTCATCTACCACTTTCATGATTCTAGGGTTAGAGTGCTTTCATTCATTAAAGTCATCTCATCATCACCTTCAAGGTTTCATGCCCATTCATCTAAGATAAGATAGAATACATTCATTAATCTAAGAGAAAACCAATCACCAGATGCATTCATACATTTGCACATGTATCAGTTCATTCATTTAACATTAGGTTTACATGTATAAGCATCTTATTAGACATCAGTCACATAACTCAAATACATAAAAGACAAGTAACATGCATATGTATCATTTAGAATAAGAGTCATATTCATCCACGCATTATAAAAAAGGTTCATCCTTCTAGTTGTCTAAGCAAAACTTATCCATGTAAGGCACTACATTCCTATTGATTTACATGTTCACATAAGTCATGCACTCATCATCATATGCATTAGCATTCACAAACCACATTCACACATGATTAATGACTTAGAGATACATATAATTAGGCTTTCACAAGTCAAGCACACATATGCACTAGTATTCAAATCACTATTAACGTAGGCAACTACTCAATTTTCTTTCAACTAGAGTCTCATCCATAACTGATAAAAGCTAGGTACATAAGACAAACCTACCATGCCAAACTGATTCTAACACCTCCTATATTTTCTTTTGCAGGATTCGACTCTATGCTTAAATTTGACCCTATGTCCAATCTAATTCTCTCGAATTTAACTTTGTGTCTAATATAATTCTTTTAGATTTAGCTCAATTCTAATCTAATTCTATCAAATTTGACTCTATGTCTAATCCAATTTTCTTGAATTTAACTTTGTGTCAAATCAACCCTCTCGGATTCAACTCCATGTCTAATTTAACTTTCTTAGGTTTAGCCAAACAAGCAAATCCAAAACTTTCTCAAGTTCAGCCTAATAAGCAAATCCATAACTCTCTTAGGTTTAGCTTAACAAGCATTTCCCTCTAGGTTAAACCTTGTCGATCAAACAACCTTAGGTGCAATCAAAATTCCTTTCCTTTCTTGTCAAACCTCATCGGTTAAACAACCTTAGGTGCAATAAAAATTCCTTTCCAACTCAGTCAAACCTCATTAGTTAAATAACCTTAAGTGCGATTAAAATATCTTCCATCTGGTCAAACCTCATCGATCAAATAACCTTAGGCACAATCAAAATATCTTCCACCTAATCAAACCTTATCAGTCAAACAACCTTAGGTGTGATCAAAATATCTTCCTCCTAATCAAATCTCATCGGTCAATCAACCTTAGGTACTATCAAAATAATTCCACTCATTCAAACCTCATCGGTTAAACAACTTAGGCATGATTAATACACTTCCATCCAGTCAAACCTTAATGGTTAAACAACCTTAGGTGCTATCAAAATTATTTAATTGTGAGTGTACGAATTGTATCATAAAGGCATGAGACAACAAGCTAGAACTAAAGAGGCGAATAGGCACCCGTATTCAGTGTATTTTTCTTTAACTTTAAACAAATTAAGATTCCTTTAAAGGTAAATAGGCAACTGTATTCATTATAGTCTTGTAATGCTAGTGCATCGAGGCTCTATGAACAGTGCCACTAGGTTTGAGATGTGTGCTTAGGGTGTTGAGTCACTTACACGAGAACTAAGGTATCGACACTAGTCATTAAACTTTAAGGGGCCTTAAACTGATTAAAAAGGCAAAATTTAAAAATTTAGTAGAACCAATAATTCATTTGGGATTATAAGCTAGTGATATATAGGGTTAAACTGAGTTAGGCCAAAAATGACCTAGGATATGCCCGAACGGACCTAAAAATATCATACCCTAAAGCTCTAAAATTCCATTGAGTCCATTGGTGAAAGAATTTTTGAATTTCAAGGTCATTTGCAAATTCTCATAATTTTTTAGGCTAGCATGCAAATCGAGGCAGTATGTAAACTGCCCTATCGATAGAATTTGGTAGCAAAAATTTATGAGCATATAGAGGGGATTAAAAGAAGAATATTAAAATAAACAACATAATTTTTTAAGGTCCCTATGATTTCTAAAAATTTTTCTAAGTTTTTGCCAAAACTGATCCATTTTGGGATGGTTTAAGAGGTTATAAAACCCACCCGTACCATGTTAGCTAGCCTAAGAGCCATGATATATGTCAATGCATGATGCCAAGTGTTAAAATCCACTAAGCAACACAAGAATTTTCTTTTCTTCCTCTTAGTAGAATCGACACCATCTAAAGAGGAATTGCCTATTTTTATCATTTTTTTCAACCTATTATAGATAACTCATTTCACTAAAATCATTCTTATGTGTTAGGGTAATTCCAGAAAAAGAATCATGAGAAAATGAGCTCTCATGATTTAATTAAAAATCAACAAAAGTCTAAACGTTAGAAGGCATTCCAACAAGGGTTGTAAAGTGAGTTTTATGAGTTTTCTTTGATTTTCTTAGGAAATTTATGGGTGTACTTGAATGTTTATAAAGCCTAAAACTTAATGGAATATGTCTGAATGGCTTTTGAGGTGATTCCAAAAATACAAAATGGCTTAAAGAAAGGGAGAAGAGCTTCCATGAAAGGGGCTAAAATTCACGGTTGAGGGTTCTTCAAGTTTAGGGAGTGCAATTTGATTCTTCTTTTTAAGAGGTATGTTAATTCCAACATTTACCTTATGTCTCTAAAGTTTCACAATTGAGTTTTAGCTTTAAGCATGCCATAATGTGTTGGACTTGGATAAGATGTAGTTAGTCTAGTGTGTTAACTTAAATTGAATGTTAGATTGGGTGATGTGGATGGTTGGTTGATGAAAGGAATGGTGTTAGTAATAGATTCTTAGTTGGCCGAGAGGTTTAGGGTACACAAATATGTGTGTAGGGCTTAAATGAGATGTTTTAAATGTTAAAGGATTAATAAGGCATGGCATTAGAAGGAATGACATGATAATTAAGTTGTTAGAATAATGTTTAGGGTGTTTTCCATTAATGGCCAAGAGATTTGAGGTGTATATGCAACCTTAGGTGACATGATAATGTGATTATGTATATGTAGGAGTGCTTACACTATGCATGAAATTGTGAAAGTATGAATGGTCCTAATAGTATATGTGTAAGTATGCTTATATTATATTAGAAAGCATGTATAATGGAAGAGAAGTAAAGAAGTGTATACTTGAGGACATTAAAAAGCTATGGTCGAGAGTTAAATCAATGAGAATGGCAAAAAAGTTGATAAAATGTGTGTAATGTATATGTATGATAAGGCATATTAGTATGAACATGTTTTGGACTAATTTGTAATTTGTTTAGCATGAAATTGGTCTAATTTACATGATTAAAATGACATGAATTGAAACTAAGAGATATGCTTTTAAAAATTAAATAACAACTTATGAAATAGGCTTGAAAATTTGCCTAAAATGAGACATTAGCATGTCACTAAAGTGAACTTACAAATGGCATGAAATATGACCTAAAACTTGTGCCTAAAATGGCAATTATGGGACAATATTTTGACATGATTGGTTTGCTTAATTTATGGCCTTTTAAGTGGCCTAATTTATGTTGGCTTTAGGCCTATGGAACATAGGAATTAATTGGTGAAAACTACACTGAAAAAGGCTAAGAAATAAACCTAAAAAGGGCTATCGCAAAATGAAGATATGACCTATAACTGTCCACAATTGACCATTACCTGAACCAAAATTATATCTAGACAGTAAATGAATATTGAATGAAAATTTAATATGTGATAAAACTAAGAATAATATAACTTAAATATTGGTCAACATAGGATCTAAAAGTAGAATTGGAAATTTACCCGGTACTTTCTAATTATGGCAACACCAGATCAAGCTAAAAGTGGACTATGAGATAAAAATAATATATGTCTATTTTTTAATTAAGAATATTATAAAAGGGTAATTAGTAAAGAAATAAACATAAATTAAGGTTATGACCCATTAGTTAGAAACCCACTATATGGGTTGACCAGTCAATTTAGAGATTTAGCAACTACTACATTGTCTGATTTTTAGGCAAGGTCGGTATAATAGTTTAGGTCCATTTTGAGGCCACTATGCTAGTCTATTAGATAGATAATCATATGCTTTTATACACTTGATGCCATATACCTTATTTTGCTAGTGTAGTGGTGTAGGTCTCGGAGGACCACTACACTAGTCTGTTGGGTAGAACAGTCTACTAGGCAGACCAGATTATGACATCACTAATCTTCAAGCAAGGTCGGTACAATGGCCAAAGTCCCAGAGGGCCACTATGCTAGTCTATTAGACATACCACATCATGTTATTTGCACCTTTGGTGCTATTACTTGATCAAGTCGGTGCAGTAGTCGGGGTCCAAAATGTGGATCACTGCACTATTTTAGTTCCCTTTAGGTCTAGTGTATTGAAGTGTTGACTATCTAGATGGGCCTATTAATTTAAGAAAATAAAGAACATACAACATTGATAATCACATATATTATTGAATTTCCTAGATTTTGGTATAATTAACTGATTAAATAACTAGTGCACATGAATAAGGGGTGTTTTGGTAATTTTGCATGTATAACATTTATTGACCTGATAATTCAATTACTTGACTATTATTATTGAAATGGCCTAAATTCATGATTTCCATGATTTTCAAGTAATTAAATGAATGGTAACTTGTTATGTACAGGTGTAAGGGTATTTTGGTAATTTAACATAAAAAATTTAATTATTGACTTAATAACCTAGAGTAGACAATATTAACTCTATATATGCATGAATAAACCATATGACATGATTTAAATGCTTGAGTTCACCACTGAGTATATTATATACTAAGCATACCTATTTTGGTGTGTAGGAAACCAAAATAGAGATATAACCTCGTAAAGCATGAAATTAGAGTTCAAAGGATAATTGCCAGAAGGATTATATATTTATATTTTATAGCTTTTACACTCAATGTACTTAGGTGGGAAAATGGGTTTCATGTAATTAAAAGACATGTAATGTATACATGTATATAAGTGTATACTGTGATATGTAATAAGTAAGTTATCGGCTTCTATGAATGTATGGTTTTATTCATTTGATGTTATGGTATGTGAGCCTAAGGCTCTAATTTATGATTACTTAATTATGACCTGAGGCCTCTGTTAATAAACTGATAGACTGATGATGTTAGGTTGATATCTAGGGGACCAAAAGTGTCCAGGAGATATGGAAATGAGTTTGTAAAAGTGTTTTTATAGGTTTAAAATTTTTGAATAGTCACCCGAATAGCCGTTATGCAGCTGGATTTAAGCAAAAATCTAAGAAGTCTATGAATGCTATTTGTGGTATAAATAGATTTGTATGACCTTTAGTTGATCCTAGAAAAGACAGAACCAATGTTGGAGTTAAACTGAATCAAATAATTGGAAATTGCTAAAAGTTAAATGAATGTACCAAAAGGACAATTTCAAGATAGGTGACCTAGTGGGAAGTGCACTGCTTACTGGGTTTTTTCAGGAATCCAATAGGAGGTGTCATAGTTGGTGGAATCAAAACCTAGGTTTAATGTTCCTAGGTAGAGCACATGAGTTCAACTGTCTAAGTTTTAATTCCTCTAAACTACGATATTGTACAAGACTGATAGGTTATTCTTTTTGCAGTAAGCATATGGCTGATTAGGTACCCGAAGGAGGGGCTAAGGAAGTGGCTAGTTTTGCACCTATAATTATACAAGGGGTAGGCAATGCATCAGTACTTAAACCCAATGATGCTACACAGTAGCTATAGCCATAAGTGCCCGATCAATAATAGGCGGAAGCATCTCATGCTCTATTACAATAAATAGTGAACTTACTTGGACATACTACTACTGCTAATCCACCTCCACCTCTACCACCTCCAGCTTCATTACCATTTCTACCACTAGCTCCTCCACAGAAAACACCCTTAGAGAGACTAAAAGAGATGGGAGTTATTGATTTCTTAGTGAGGAAAAAAGATGATGATGCCAGAGTTGAGTATTGGCTAGATAGAATATTTAGAATTTTAAAGTAGTTGAATTGTACAAAAGAAGAAAATTATCAATATGCCACTTATCTTCTTTAGGAAGATGCCTACAATTGGTGGAACATTGTCAGAAGAAGAAAAACACTTATAGAGTTGACATGGAAATTTTTCCTTAAAGAGTTCTAGAAGAAATACATACCTGACTCATATAAGGACAAAAGAAGATAGGAATTTCTTGACCTAAAGTAAGGAAGAAGGACAATGTCAAAGTATGAGAAAGATTTTACTAGGCTGCTAAAGTATGCTAAAGAGTTCATTCCTAGTGGAAAAGAGAAATGCAAGAGATTCTTAACGGGACTAAATGTAAAATTAAGAATGCAAATAGCAAACCCTAGAGAGAAAGATTTTGCAGTATTGGTGGTAGCTACATATAATATAGAAGAAACAATGCAAGAGAAGAGGGATTTCTTCTGGAAGAAGGGGTAGTTCACTATGCAACAATCTAGTGTAGTGTCAGGGGATAGTAAGAAAAGAAGAGAGGGTCAATCACATACATAATCTCAACCTAGGCCCTAGTATCAATCATGATAGAGACAGGCATAATCTTAGAGATCTGGACAATCTTTTATAGGTAACCTCGATTGCCTCCTCGGGCTTATAGTGCTCTTAGTATTAGGGGTAATATAAATGGACCTCTAACTTGTAATATCTATTAAAAGAGACACTAAGGGTAATGTAGATTGGCCAAAAGAGGAGAGTGTTTGCACTATGGTGCCAAAGATCATTACAAAAGAGAGTGCCCGCAGAGATAGTCAGAGGGTGCATAGACATAGGCATCTAATGTTGCACCTTAGAATAGGGGTTAGAGGTAGAATAGAGGACATCAACCTAGTGCTTGTTAGGGTACAAGGTCTGAGGCTCATGCTTCAGCCAGATAATATGATGTGAGAGCTAGAAAAGATTGCAGCACTAGACATCATAACTTGTACTTTTATTTATTTCATGTTCCAATTTTGGCATTAATAAACCCTAGTTCTACTCGTTCATATGTATGTATTGCACAAGCACATAATAAGGGGTTAGAGCCTGAACATGTTGATATAGATATCAAAGTCAGTAATCCTATAGGATAAAGTGTGATTGTGAATAGGGTATATAGGCGATTTCCTTTAGTGATTCAGGGATATCAATTTTCTATTGAACTGATTGATCTACCATTCCATGAGTTTGATGTGATACTAGGAATGGATTGGCTAACTAAGCATCAAGCCATCATTGATTGTATATATAAGAAATTGACCCTCTAAGCTGTAAAGGTCCAGACAGTGACAGTGGATGGGGAGAAAAGTCTTTTAAATAATCTTATCTTCGTTATTACAGCACGAAACCTTCTTCGAAAAGGGTGTAAAGCTTACTTAGCTTATGCCATTGACATGAATACTTCTAACTCAAATCTTGAACATATCTATATTGTTTCTAAATTTCCTGATATGTTTCTTGATGAGTTGCTAGGTTTACCACCTCAGAGAGAACTTAATTTTGAAATTGAGGTATATCCTAGTATAACTCTAATATCCATTTCTCTTTATCGAATGGCACCTGCTGAATTAAAAGAATTGAAAGCACAACTATAAGACCTATTAGACAAAGGTTTTATCAGACCTAGTGTATCTCCTTTAAGAGCGCCTATGTTATTTGTAAAGAAAAAAGATGTGTTGCTCTGGTTGTGTATTGATTATAGGCAGCTGAATAGGATAACTGTGAAAAATAAATACCCATTACCCAGAATTGATGATCTTTTTGATTAGTTGAGAGGTGCAAGTGTATTCTTTAAGATTGATCTAACATTCAAGTATCATCAGTTGAGAATTAGAGAGGCTGATATTCCTAAAACTACTTTTAAAACCTGATAAGGCATTATGAATTCTTGGTGATGCCATTTGGGCTCAGTAATGCACCAATAGCTTTTATGGACCTAATGAATAGGGTTTTTCAACCTTATTTGGACTAGTTTGTGGTGGTGTCCATAGATGATATTTTAGTGTATTCTAGAAAAAGGAAGAACATGAATAGTATTTTAAGGTTGTGTTACAGACTCTAAGAGAGAAAAAGCTATATGCCAAAATAAGTAAGTGTGAGTTTTGGTTGAATAAAGTTGCTTTTTTGGGGCACATAGTTTCATCAGAGGGGATCATAATTAACCCTAGTAAATTGAAGGTAGTGTTAGAATGGGAACCACCTAGGAATGTGATAGAAATAAGAAGTTTTTTAAGATTAGCTGGGTATTACAGGATATTTGTGAAAGGGTTTTCCATCATTGCTACTCCTTTTGACTAGATTGATAAGAAAGAATGTGAGATTTGAGTAGAATGATAAGTGTCAAGTAAGTTTTGTGAAATTGCAAAAGATGCTTACAGAAGCTCCTATCCTAATTCAACTTGAACAAGGTAAGGATTTCACAGTGTATAGTGATGCTTCACTAAATGGTTTGGGTTGTGTGTTGATGTAGGATGGAAAATTAGTAGCCTATGCTTCAAGACAGTTGAAGCCACATGAGAGGAATTATCCTACTCATGACTTGGTGCTAGCTACTATTATTTTTGCTTTAAAAATATGAGGGCACTATCTATATGGTGAAAAATGTAACATTTATACAGATTATAAAAGTTTAAAGTACCTCTTCACTCAAAAAGAGTTGAATTTGAGGCAGAGAAAGTGGTTAGAACTGATAAAAGATTATAACTGTCTGATTGATTACCAATTGGGGAAAGCAAAGGTGGTAGTAGATGCTTTGAGTAAAAAATTCGTGGTTACTCTGAAAGCCTTAAATGCTACACTACAGTATACTTCAGAGAATGCCATTTTGGTTGATTTACAAGTGAAACCTAATTTTTAACAATCGATTAAAGAGACCAAAATGAAAAATGAAGAGTTAATTCAAATGGTTAGTAAAGTCAAAGAGGGGAAGGCTACAGGGTTTGAATTAACAAAAGATGGATGTATGTATTACCTGAATAGGTTATGTGTACCTAGTACAGAGAACTTGAGGTTATAGATACTGAAGGAAGCATATAAAGCTCCTTATTCTATACATCCTTGAAGTCTCATTATTGGTGGCCAAGTATGAAATGAGATGTGGCAGAATATGTTGCAAGGTGTCTAACATGTCAATAGGTGAAAGCTAAACACCAAGTTCCTTTTGGATTGTTACATCCTATAGTAATACCAGAATAGAAATGGGAGAGTGTAACCATGGACTTTGTGATGGGCTTACCTATGACTAGAGGTAAATGTGATGCTATATGGGTGATTGTTGATAGATTGATAGAGACAGCTCACTTTTATCCTAGTTAGGATGGATTATCCTCTAAAAAAGCTAGCTAGACTATACGTGGATAAAATAGTCAGACTTCATGGTGTACTAGTAACTATTTTTTTTGACAGATATCCTCATTTCACTTTCAGATTTTGGAAGAAGCTATAGGAAGAATTAGGCACCAAACTAACCTATAGTATAGCTTTTCATCCTTAGACTGATGGATAGTCAGAAAGGGTGATACAGGTACTCAAGGATATGCTATGTGGTTATGCAATTAAGTTTAAAGGTAGTTAGGATCAATACCTATCTTAGGCAAAGTTTGCCTATAATAACAGTTATCAGTCTAGCTTGTGAATGGCACCTTATGAAGCTTTGTATAGCAGACGATGCATAACTCCTTTGTGTTGGAGTGAAGTTAAGGAGAGTAAAATTTTTGGTACTGATTTGATTAGAGATAAAGAGGAAAAAGTGAAAGTGGTTAGAGATATATTGAACGCTACAGTTGACAGATAAAAATCATATGCTAACCCAAAATAAAGGGATATGGAATATGCAGTTGGTGAAAAAGTGTTTTTGAAAGTATCCCTATGGAACAAAGTGTTAAGATTTGGGAAAAAAGGGAAGCTGAGTCCAAAATGTATTAGACCTTATGAGATTACAAAAAGGGTTAGACCATTGGCTTATAAGCAAGCATTGCCACCTAAGTTACAACTGATACATGAAGTTTTCCATGTTTCAATGCTCAAAAGGTATGGGTCATATCCTTCACATGTGATTCCAATGATAGACATTGAAGTATAGCCTGATTTAAGCTATAAAGAGAAGCCTATGTAGATTTTGGCTCGTGAAGTGAAATAACTAAAGACTAAATTCATACCACTAGTTAAGGTACTATAGAGACATCATAATACTGAAGATGCTACCTAGGACCTAGAGGAACAAATAAAGGTCCATTATCCATAACTATTTAGTTTAAGTAATTTGAGGATGAAATTTTCATAAAAGGGGAAGAACTATAATGCCCATTCAATGAGGCTTTATGAACAATGCCACTAGGTCCAAGAAGTGTGCCCGAGGTGTTGGGTCACTTGTATGAGAATCGAGGTGATGACACTGATCATGAAACTTTGAGGGGCCTTAAACTAATGAAAAAGGCAAATTTTAAAAATTTAGCAAAGCTAATGATTTATTTTGGACTATAAGTTAGTTATTTATGGGGTTAAACTGTGTCGGGTTGACAATGACCCAAGATGTGCCTGGACGGACCCAAATATATCATACTTTGAAGCTAAAAAATTCCACTGAGTCCATTGGTGAAAGAATTTTTAATTTTCGAGGTCGTTTGCAAATTCTTATAATTTTTTAGGTTGGCATGCAAATCAAGGTAGTCTGTAAACTACCCTATTAGTGGAATTTGGTTCAAAAAAATTTTGAGCATGTAGAGGGGATTAAATGAGGAATTTTAAAATAAATGGCATAATTTTTTTAGCTCCTTATGATTTTTAAAAATTTCCTAAAGTTTTTACTGAAATCGAGCCATTTTAGGATGATTTGAGAGGCCGTGGGACCCACCCATACCATGTCAGCTAGCTTTAGGGCTATGACACATGTCAATGCATGATGCCAATTGTTAAAATCCACTAAGCAACACAAGAATTTTCATTTCTTCCTCTTGCTAGAATTAATGCCACCTGAAGAGGAATTCCCCATTTTCATCATCTTCTTTAACCTACTATAGAAAACACATTTCACCAAAAATCAATCTTATGTGTTAGGGTAATTAAAAAAAAGAATCATTGGAAAAGGAGCTCTCATGATTTAATTAAAAAAACACCAAAGGTCTAAAGGTCAGAAGGCATTCTAGTAAAGGTGTCAGGTGAGTTTCATTTGTTTTCTTTGATTTTCTTTAGAAATTTATGGGTGTACTTGAATGTTTATGAAGCCTAAAATTGAAGGGAATGTGTGTGAATCACTTTTGAGGTGATTCAAAAGAAGAAATGGCTTGATGAAAAGGAGGAAAGCTTTCGTGAAAAGGGCTAACATGGTTAAGGGTTTTTCAAGTTTAGTGAGTGCAATTTGATTCTTCTCTTTAAGAGGTATGTGTCTAGCATTTACCTTATGTCTCTAAAGTTTCACAGTTGAGTTTTAGCTTTGAGCATGCCATAATATGTTGGACTTGGATAAGATGTATATAGTATAGTGTGT
>CANXYI010127913.1:0-10772 GCA_948208565.1 Hura crepitans
CCTCGACAGTAGTATCATAGGCAATTAATATATTTTTAGGTTGTTCATTTGTGCCAAGATTGAACAAGTTAGTTTTAGTGTAATTAATCTAAAAAATGCTTATGTAATGATCATTGGAATGCATGTTGCCATCAGGAAAAACATTGCACAAATAGGCAAACTAATTACTAAGAAAATTGTTCACCTCAAAAAGGTTAGATAAATATAATTCATTAAAAAAATAAATAATTATCTAGACTAGGTATATGTTTATCTATAGTTGGATAGATCTTTTTAGTTGCTACAAAGGTAAGAAAGATCTCTTCCTCCTATTACTGAACATACTTCAGGTCTCTTAATTCCCAATCTATAACATCTATAAAAATTCTCAAATCTAGGCTTATAGCAACTAGCTATCACTGTTGGCTCTAGGGTACCATCATACTTTGTCTTCCCTTACTTTACAAAGTGATCATCTAGGCTATTCCTTTTTCCACTTATAGGTATCCTCTAGACTTAGGTCATACCCTAGTGTCTTTTTGGCTCTTAATCTATAATAGTTCTAGTATCCCTTAAGGTTCTTGCCTAGACTAGCTTCTGCTAAGAAGTTCATTCATTTCATAATCTTAGACACTTTGGGGTCTATGTAGTCTTCATGTATTTTAGTAACATGGAACCCATTGAATGGCTAGTTTGCAATGACAAGAGTTGATACTACATGATCAAATTTTACTTTGATTATGATTATACTACCTTTATATAGGAACTTGATCATCTGGTGCAGAGTTGAAGGGATCCCTCCAAGTTTATGGAACTAAGGCTGACCAAGGAGTACTAAGAATATGGTTGGGATGTCAATGACTATAAATTTAACTTCATCAACAATAGGCCCTACCTAGACCTTAGTGGCGAATGAACCTTTAGCTTGTCTTCATATGTCATTATATGCCTTAATGGTGATGTTGGAGGGCATTAAACCCTCCTTTTTAATACCCAAACTTGCTAAAATCTTAACTAGGCATGCACATAATGATAAACTATCATCTACCATAACACATCCCACCTTCTTGCCATTCACCTCAGCTTTGATAAAGAGTGGCTAGTTATGTTCTCTTCCTTCCAATGGTAGGTTCTCATCTGAGAATCTAATGATCCTAAATTTTCGTGTTTTCACAACCTGGACTAGCTCTTCAGGTGTAGTAGTGGCAGATACTGAAAATTATCCTACGACTTTAACCACTTTATGTCTATTGGATTGTAAGGACATTAACAAATCCTATATGTTAATATGTGCCTGGGTTTTCTTTAACTATTTGAGTACCCCATTATTCTCATCTTTTTTGGCTTTAATTTTCTTTTCTAGGAGGATCTGACCATTTTTCTAAACTTTTTCCACTGTTTCTCCCTCGACCCATATTTGCTCTCTCTTATCCTCTCTAGGATCCTCATTAAAAGATCCATCCCAAAAACCTTTGCTCTCCCTAAGCTCATTTTCACTCTCACTCTCCCATAAGCTAGTCATAAAGATGTCCTCACTTGCTCTCAATTATCTCATGGTTGGATCTATAGATATCTCTCAGCATATACTCATCAATAGTCTAGACTTGAGAAGGCATAAGGTTTAATGATGTTTGGAAAGTGGGTTTGACTAGGCCTTTGGATCTGGTATCTAATTGGTGTCAATTAGATCCTATATAACCTTCTTAAAGAGCTTGCAGTTGTTTATAAAATGGCTTATTCTTTGATGGTAGGCACAATATTGGTCATGCCTATGTTTAAGAGGTAAAGGGTTGTTATGAGGTTAAGGCTAGAGAGGTTGTAGCTTGCCTTCTTTGACTAATTTCTTTAAGCACCAAGACAAGGACTTCCTTAGATTAAAGTAGTGCTTACCTTAGACAACATTCACATCCATAGTTTTGGTAGTGCCCCTAGCATTATTGTTTGAACAACTTAAATTGCTTGTCTTTTTGAATCCCTTGTTCGGATAGGCCATTTCCAAGTCAATGGTATTGTCTTTTAACTTTTCCCAAGTAGTAATGCCTTTAGCCATGAGCCCACTTTTCTTATAGCCATTGGCATTGCTAATGAACATCTTTATCCAGTCAATGTCATCATCCTTATTTCTCATCTTTAGCATCTTAGCCCTCCATCATGTAAGATAATCTGAGAAGGTTTCACTAGGCTTCTGTCTCACAAACTCTAGATCTTTTAAAGTCACTTTAATGCTGGCATTATTGGAATACTATTTACTGAAGGCCCTTGCTAGTTTGACCCAATCTTCTTTAACTTTTATCTCTTGGTAGTGATACCAATATAAAGCTTGGTCAAATTGGGACATATTGAACAGGCTCATTATTTGGTCTTTTAGAAGGCTAATGGCCCTCATAGCTACTGCATACCACTTTAGGTAGGTCCTTAAATCAGTAGTACCATCAAACTTGCTTAAGTCTAGCATCTTAAACCTATAAGGCATGGTGTGATCTAGCCTTAGGCTAATGTCAACCAGATCAATGTCTTTGCCCCCAATGACAAGCTGACTCATAGCTTTTATCTTCTCATTTAGCATTTTGATATGATCATGTTCAATTTGTTTAGGTGGAGGAATCCTGCTGTAAGTATTCCTAACCAGAGGGATGTTTTCATCAAATACCTAGTCATTTACCTCATCTATCACCTCTTTTCCTTTATGAGTTGTAGAATTCTAGCCTACGTCTTTCTGAGCATACATGCTAGACATGGCATTGGTAAATGTTACCATCATCATCTTTTTTATCTCTCACATGGACTCTATCAGCATGAACTTAGTGATAAATTCATTAGTAGATGTGGTTCCTCTCTTAGGTTAGATTAGTGATTAATTATTGGTTCTACAAAAGCACTTGCCTATTCTCTTCCACTGAGTTATGAATGAGGGATCAATGATGGCTATAAAATAAAGGGTTAGAAATGTGATGCATAATCAATATATTGATGGTGTATGATGCATGATATGTATGTGATGTATGTGATGTAGCATGAATAAACACAAGCAATAAGCCTTCCAACCTTATTTCTCCCACACACATGATTAAGCCATTATTTTCCTAGGTGGGGTTACCTAAATGTCAACCGGGGACAACTAGGTTCAATTTATGGGCTTTAATTAGATATAATAACCTCTTGTATTTAAAACACATGCAAGGATTATAGCTTATAACATTTAAGTCTTGTTTAAGGTGAAATTAGGTTAGGCCCATTCTAGATAAAAGGCACAATGGGCTTAGCCCCACTTCAAATAAGGTTAAATGAAATAAGCACATATAGCAATCATAATGCAATCACAAACATTTAAGGTCATACAACATAAGGGCAATTGCTAAGCTTGACTACATAGGCTTTATGGTTTGGTCTAAAAAGTCTTTCATAGCTCTCACAAGTAGGGGTCCCTCCTAATAGGTCTTTCCAATCAAGGATAATAGTGACTAGTTAGTTCACCATTTTATATACCCAAGGGCACAAAGCTTATGAATGATAGATATGCTAGCAATTCCTGATTCTTAAATGAAAAATGGGTTCATGGTTTACCCAACACCATCTAAAGTAATCAAGAACACAATTTATATATGATGAAATGCATGAGACTAATAAAAATTAGAATATTAGAAGGCATATTATTTAGCCACTTCTGAATTTAATTCTTAATCCCTAGCGAAGTCACCATTATAGATTTTTTATGTACCAAGGATAAGGCGATTAGTGTTTGGAGTCACCACTTGGCTCTACACTAAAACCATTGGTCTTTTGCCCAAAAAGGGTTTGAAATCATATCTTATTTATGCCCTAATCATATACCATCCTTTATATTTGAATGTTTATCAATCCCATATCATGCAAGTAAACATTTTAATTAAAAGTATACATGTCACCTTTTCACATAGAGAAAATAAATTGCCATGCTTAAAATATACAATAGGCATAAATGTAATTTAAGCATCCATAAATTGGGTCATTCATTAGTGGTTGTTTGGACTAACAACTACCTATAATTCCATAAGAATTGGCAATAATTGCCCAACTCCATCTCTAGGAAATTGGCTTTTGTTAAAAGTACATTTTTATATAACTTTTATTAAGGAAAACTCAAAATCGTTCTGTTATGAAAACACCAATTAATTAGATAAAAAAAGTCATTAATGTGAGGTTAGGCTTTTACTTGTAAAATAAGTTATTAAACTACCTATTACAACCCAAAAATAAATAAAAGAGATAAAAGGTACAAAATAAAATAAATAAATAAAGAATAAGCTATTAGTCCTATCTCTACATCAACAAATCTATGCGGACTCTATAAGGCCTTAGTCTATATCCATACGGACTATAATATGTCACCAAAGATATATCTGTTTGGACCTCATGTCTAGTAGGGATGGCCAATCTTATATAACTCAAGGGAAAGACATTAGCAACACAAATAGAGGCTCGTGAGGACCTAATAACGATACCAAACAAAATGATATCAACATGTTTATATAAATATAAATGATAATGGAATATGCCTAAATAATTATTATGAATAAAAGGATGGCATTTTAATCATTTAAAGGAGAACATGAATTCAACACAATGATATTGATGCAAAATATATTTTAGAATGTGTATCTATATGGACTACACTCTTCATAAAAGGGAGTCCATGCGAACAGAAATATGGAACACATATACATAAAATGCATACATCCATATAAACTATACCCCTTATGAAAGGGAGTCTGTGCAGACCACACATTAATTTTAAAATATCAATGACATGCACATTAAGGAAAAGAATGATTATACGACATGAAAAAGGCATAAATGCATATCAATAAGATATATAGAATGCATCAAAATAGAGTACATAAAGTGAACATAAAATGGGTATCAAACATTGGTTCGTATAGACCTTGTACCATATATATATTTAAATAATAGGTCCATACAGACATTATCATGCGTTAAGATAAGTCCATGTTATTTAGGCATCAATTCCAGAATGATTACATTTTAATAAGCGATTACATGTGTTAATAAAATAGTTTAAGACATTAACCTACTCCTATAATCGATGTGGGGATTACATAGAAACACCTCACATGTCGATTAATCTTGGGAGGTCCTCTATTACAAAAGCAATATTGATAAATGAATAAAAATGATGAACAAAATAAGCTTTATATCTTACTTTACAATTAGCACCAAGAAACAAGACAATGGTTGGGTTTAGAAAGAGAAATTATTTTAGTACGGGCTTGGTACTAGTAGAGTGAATCCTACTTTAGAGTCAATGCCTTAGACTCTTGAAATTATAGGTTTTTTTTGTTATTCTCCCCTTTGAGGTGCTATTTATAGGTTTAATGGGAAGTTCTCCTATCCAGAAGTGAGGGAGTCCTAGTAAGATTAGAAGTTAAAGTTCAAATAGGAAGATTAAGCTTCTAAAAGCTTTTTAGTGATAGGTCCATGCAAACCATGGTTGGGATTGCTAGGTCCGTGCGGACCTAAGCTTTGGCCTAGTAGTTCATAGGCCTTGGGCCTTATTATAGGCTAACTCTATCTTACTCCATGAAGACATGGGCTTTGGCTTATCCCAATAGGCTATGGGTCATGGGCTTTATTCCTCGAGGTTGGGTCTTTGTTAGTTGGTGCAGACCTCATAGCATTAAGTCTGGGCAGACTTGCACCAAGATGGTTTATGCGGACCATGGTTTAGGGTTTCTTACCTTGTTGCTTGAGCTTATCTCTAGTTATCATCATAGGCCCAAAAGATAGGGCATCTATAATACTTCTTTACTTTCATTAATTCCATCATAATAACATAAAGGTCATTTATACATAACTCGTCATTCTTTCTCAACCTAAGGTCATATATTCATATTCTCATTACATGATATCTCATTACTTGACATTTCATAATTACACATAATTATTCATTACTCACATCACACTTACCATTTACAAACCATATTTCATCATCAATTTTCGTAAATTTTATTCTTTTCGTTTCAAGTCATGCAATCATATAATGAATATTATTTAATATAAGACCTAACGTAGCTTTTAGCCACACACCTTTTTAATAGCCATCACACATCAATTTCACTTTATTCATTACATTTTCAACTAATTCATGTCAATGTACCTTATTATTGTTTTCAAGTCATAATCATGCATAACACACTCATTATGTTCCATTTGGCCATAAGCACCAATTGCATATACAAGTTCACCATATTTCATTTTCAAACTCTACACCATCTAGCTTATATAACTGCACTAATTATATGTTGAATGACATTTACATCTCATTTAGTCATCCTCCCAAACCCTTTTCTTCCATATTACTTCACTCAAATGTATTTAAACCATGTAATTAAAATCATACAAACACATAATATAAGAAAAATCTCATACATACACTCATACATAAATTAACAATCCATTTTGACTAGCATATTCTCCCCTTTTCTCATTAATTTATCCATTCAAACCACATCTAATTGTTCAACTTGCATTATTTATATCCTACTTAGGCATTAAATCATGTTGAACATCATATACATATGTCACATACACTTGAATTCTAACCCCTATAAACCAAAGTATACATTATTGCATTCACTTACAATAGTTATCAAAATACCCTAAGAACACCAACTAAGCTTTATCCTTGCCCTTATCAATTTTTTTCCTTCGTTCTCCACAAACATAGCCATAATGCTCTTAAAAAAATTCATAATAAATTCTTTAGTTAACCAAACATGAATTTAAGTATATATACACCCTATTAGCATTAAATATTGTAATGTTTATATCCTGATGCTCCGTGAATAGTGCCACTAGGTTCAAAAAGTGTGTTCGAGGTGCCAAGTCACTTGCACATAAATCAAGGTAGTGACACTGGTCAAGAAACTTTGAGGGCTTTAATTTGATGAAAAAGGAAATTTTAAAAACTTTAGCAAAACCAATAATTCATTTCTGACTATAAGCTACCCCTTTGAGCAATAAAAATTTTACGGGTTAGGAATGACTTGGGGTGTGCCTAGACAAACATGAAAATATCAGACCTTGAAGCTCAAAAATTCCACTAAGTCCATTAGTGAAAGAATTTTTGGCACCAGACTGGCCTATAGCACAGCTTTTCATCCTCAGACTAATGGACAGTTAGAAAAGGTAATACAGATACTTAAGGATATGTTATGATGATATGCTATTAAGCTTAAAGGTAACTAGGATCAGTACTTATCCTTGAGAGAATTTGCCTACAATAATAGTTACCAAGCTAACTTAGGAATGGCACCATATGAGGCATTATATGGTAGACAATGCAAGAATCCCTTGTGTTAGAGTGAAGTTGGAGAGAGGAAAATTTCTAGTGTAGATTTAAAAAAAATGCTGAAGAGAAAGTGAAGTTAGTTAGAGAAAGGCTAAAGGTAGCTAAGGATAGATAAAAATCATATGCTGACCTGAAGTGGAGAGATATTGAGTATATAATTGGGGAAAAAGTATTCCTAAAGGTTTCTCCATAGAGAAAGATGCTGAGGTTCAAGAAAAGAGGGAAATTAAGTCCCAAGTTCATAGGACCTTATGAAATTATAAAAAGGGTCGGACCTCTAGCATACAAGCTAGCACTACCACCTATGCTACAATAGATACATGATGTTTTTCATGTTTTTATGCTCAGGAGGTACAAATCAAATCCATCACATGTGATTCCAATAGCAAATATTGAGGTACAGCTAAATCTGAGTTATAAGGGGGGAATGATGCAGATTTTGTCTCGTGAAATGAAGCAGCTAAAGAATAAGTCCATATCACTGATTAAGGTGCTATAGAGATACCACAATATAGAGGAAGCTACCTAAGAGCCAAAAGAGCATATGAAAGCTTAGTATCCTTACTTATTTGCTCTAGGTAATTTCAAGGATGAAATTTTCTTAAGAGGGGAAAAAATGTAATGCATGTGTCCTAAGGCTCCATAAACAGTGCTACTTGGTCCGAAAAGTGTGCTTGAGGTGTCAAGTCACTTGTACATAAATCGAGGTAGTGACACTAGTCATGTAACTTCAAGGGGCTTTAATTTGATGAAAAGGCAAATTTTAAAAATTTAGCAGAACCAATAATTCATTTTAGATTATAAGCTACCCTTTTGAGCAATAAAAATTTTATAAGCCAGGAATGACCCAAGATGTGCTCGGACAGATCCGAAAATAGCAGACCCTGAAACTTAAAAATTCCACTAAGTTTATTGGTGAAAGAATTTTTGAATTTCGATGTTGTTTGTAAATTCTTGTAATTTTTAAGGTTGGCATGTAAATTGAGGCACCCTAAAAATTGCCCTATCCATAGAATTTTGCCACAAAAATTTATGAGCATGTAAAGGGGATTAAAATATGAATTTTAAAATAGTGTAATTTTTTTAGGTCCATGTGAATTTTGGTGAATTTTTTAATTTTACCAAAAAAATTGAGATGTATCGAGGTGGCCTGGGTTGCTGTGGGACCCACCCACACTTGGCCATTTGGCTTAAGGCCCTTGCCATGTGGCAAGGGTGAGTGACAAGTGGACTTTTCCACCTAAAACAAAACCCATATTTTCTCTTAACTACTAGTAAAAGTCGACGCCACACCTAGTTTCCTCCCTTATTTTCATCATCTTTTTCAGCTCCATTCTAGGATTTCTACTCATTAAAAATTATTTTGATGTGTTAAGGAGTTAGAGGAAAAAGAATTACAGTAAAAGAAGTCCCTAAGAAAAGTTAAAAATCCCTAAAGATTTTTAGATAGAAGTTATCTAGTAAGCAAATAAGGTGAGCTTCTTTATGGTTTCTTGAGTTTTTCCTTGGGTTTTTTTGCTAAAATTGGGTGTGTGAGATGCCTAACATGTGTGGGAATGGATTTCTATGGCTTTAGAGGTAAATTGAAGCAAAAAGAAGCTTAAAGAAAGGGGGAGAAGAGGATGTGGCAATCTAGAAAGAGCATTTTAAGAAGCTTGAAGTATGGATTGTTCATCCCTTAAAGTGTGTGGTAAGTGAATTCAGCCATTCACTTTATACCCTCTCATTTTTCAGTAGCTTCTCCCTTGAGTAGAGATAGTTTAAGTCCGTGAATTAGTTTAGATAGGTGCTTTCTTTGAATGATTATAGCTTATGGCATGATGGAATGTGAATTGCATGTTGATTGATGGAAAAAAAAAGTAATATAAATGTATATTTTGTTGTTGGCTAAGAGCTATGAAAGTAGCTAGAATGTGCTTATGGTGTTTAAGGTATAAATTGATGGCTTTAACATGGATATGTAATGGTATTCCTTAGTAATTGATGGAAATATACATGATTGGTATGAGTTGTAAGTGTGGCTAAGAGCTTGTCTTATGGTTGCTAGTGTGTATGGCTTACTTAGTATGATTCTAGGTAATGTTTAAGGCTGGAATTTCATGTGCCTTAGACTTATAATGCATGAATATTTATACAAAGCATATATATGTGTGTGTTAGGTTAGCTGAGGCATGTATGGCTTTTATAAAGGCATGGCATGTACGGTGTAAAGTATACATGTGTGGATATATGCTAGTATAGTAATGTGCAAGGTGTGTGTATGATAAATGATATCAAAATGCATGAATTGGCAATAAATCCCTTAGTGGCCAAATGGTATAAATGCCATGGAAAAGCTTGGTAAGTATGCTATGGGGGCAAGGTTAATGTGTATGGGTGCCATAAGATAGTGTGCATGTAATGTATAATATTATATTGGCATGAACCTAGCTATTGTGTACTTTAAAATGGCATGATATGTAGTGAGAAAATGACTTGAAAATGGCCGTAACATGACCTTAGAAATTGACTAGAAATCAAGGATAAAAAGTGACTTAGTATTACCTTTAAGGGCTATGGTAGGTGGATGCACAATGTGCTTAATTTGTATGCTTAAATGGCTAGTATAATGTAATCTTTTGTAGTGGCATTTGTACCTATATTTTGGCCTTGTAAATGGCTTATAATTTGTTGGCTTAGAGCAAACTTGATATAAATAGTGGTGAAAACTGCACTGAAAAATAAGGTGAAAAGTACTTAAAAAGCTTAAAGGAACCTTGCCATAATGACCTATAACTGTCCTAAAATAACCATTACTTGAACCAATAAATCCACTGGACAGTAAATGGCCTAAAACTATGAAACGCTTATGGAATTGAAGCTAGCATAATATATGATAATTATTGGCAATTATACCCTTGAGTATATTTCTTGATAATTTTATTCAGTATAACCTGTTTATGTCCAAACCAAACCGAGTTAAATTCCACATGTTCTATAAAAATTATAACTGTTTGTTTTTTAGATTATAACATTATAAAAACTTAATCAGTAAGGAAATGGACACAAATTAAGGTTAAATGGCCTATTAGATGGACACCTACTGGATGGGCTGATTGGTCAACTTAGGGGTTTTTTGTAGCTGCTATCTTATTTGACTTACAAATAAGGCTAGTATAGCGACATAAGTCCATTTTAGGCCAATGTACTAGTCAAATAGTTAGATTAGACTATGATATTCACTTAATATATATTTTCTTGTTAGTACAGTGGCGTAGGTCTCGAAGGGCTATTGCACTAGTCGGACAAATAGACTAGTCTATTATGTAGGCTAGTTTGTGACATCTTTAATCTTTAAATAGGATCAGTATAGTGGCTAAGGTCTCGGAGGATCACTGTACTAGGCAGTTAACTAGGCCAGTCTACTAGGCAGACTAAATCTTGTCATTCGCACTTTAGGTGCTAT